>JAVJIF010008170.1:0-226785 GCA_038442645.1 Agave tequilana | reverse complement strand
TTTTGCTCTTCAAAAACTTATTTCAACTGCTCAAATGTGGGGTATTTATAGCCCCAAACAAAATCTACCCGTTGACAGCTAGAAAGGGTCAGAAATGACCGCCGGTCGACCGGCCAACGGTCACTTTTCTGACCGTAGAGCCAGCGGTCGACGCCCGGTCGACCGGCCAATGGTCAGAAATCTGACCGTTGTGCCCACCGGTCGACGGGCCTGGATACAGAGAGCAAACAGCTCTCTGCCGGTCGTCCGCGTGGTCGACCGGGGCCATTTCCAGAGAGCAAAGCTCTCTGGCGGTCGACCGGGTCGGTCGACTGGCCTACCAGCCAAGGGCTTTGTGCCGTCTGTGCACATCGATCGACCGGACCGGTCGACCGACTTCTTGGCCTGGTCGACCGTCCGGTCGACCGGCAGAACAACCGGGTCAAACTTTGGGGATTAAAAACTTGGGTATTTTGTTATCAAATAAATCCCATAAAATCACATAAATTTCAAAAAAATAAGTTCTTGTAATATACTTGAAATACAAATATGTGTGACAAAATTTCAACACATATTATAAACTATTTGAATCATTTTTGTGATATTGAAATTTGGCCTTAAATCAAAATCGGTATTTTCCAAAAATCAAACTTTGAAATGAAAATCTGATTTTCTCCAAAACACATGTAAATACAAAAATATGATATTGAAACAACTTTGAAGCATATTGTATATGGATAAAATGCAATATACATATAAAGATTATATCTATGTTTTTGACATGAAATCAAAAAATAAGTTTTGTTTAAATACAAAACTCCAACTCATGAAATAAACTATCAAAGTAAGTTTTTCTAAATAGATGAAACATAGATGTATATAAATCAAATCTAATATACATTAAACCATATAAACTTGTTTTGATTCTATCTATTCATGAAAATCATATATATGAAAAACCAAAACCAGTTAAACCGAAAACTAAACAAATTGAAACTTAAAAACTTGTGTGTGTATGTGAACTTGAGCATATCAACACTATCTAATCTTTACACAAGATCTAAAATCTTAAACTAAACAAACCGAGATCTTCTTATAGAACTCCTCCAAGCCGACTCGATCCAAACACGATCCAACGAGCTTGACTCCAACCGAGTACTAGATGCGATCTTGATGCTCGAGTTCTTGAATCAACATGTGAAAGCTCCAAAATAGCTTTATTGAAGCTAATCACCTACTAATATCTTGATCAATTATCTGAAGCTAAATATCATAAGATTAAGTAAACAATAACTACATGAGTTAATCATCATCAAAACTAGAGTGAAGGGCCTTTGGGCCAACATATATAATATAAGATTAAATAACAATGATATAATATAATTATAATTATAATTATAGTAACATTCGGTATATACATTAAAATCATAATAACATATATTACATGATTAAATAATAGTAATCTTGTATAATACATGTCTATCATTAATAGTGATCCAATTAATTAATTATACTAACAATCAGCTAGCAATGTAATTTCATTAACATTACATTAAATTATATTAGCTAAAATATTATAACCATCAACATGTTACTATTATGAAATATGAGTGTTAAGATACAGACTTTGGTTATATATAAATGTAATCACTTTGTATTATTAACCTACATCAAGTATTAATTAATCCATATATTATTTTAATTAACAATAATGGTAGAATTACAATATCAGTGATCACATGATATTAGCAGGAATAATCATGCTATAGTGTTTGTGATTATACAGGTGCATTGTGTTAACATAGAATGTATGAGCACAGAGTATACATGTATATAACACAAGTGTAAGTAAAATAATCATGATGTTTAATACAATACACAAATAAGATATCATGCAGATGAAGAATTACATATTATTATACAATAATAATAATCAATATCACTTACTATTTTAATCAATCTCTTCATACCACTGGCAGTTCATATCGGAGTCCGTACTCAGCTGAACTCATCCGTACATGGCATACATGTATCATTATTCGAACGTGTGACCAAATAATAAGTGTTCCCGACGTTACTATTGTTTATACTGTTTTATTATGTTAATTAGAACATAATGGTCAAGGAGTTCTAATCGAGTGGGTGTATCTCGTGCATACCTGCGATCACGGCCTTACACAGTCCCCTGGCTGCTGAACCAAGGGCCCTCCGCTAAAAGTAGAGCAGGAAATAATAAGCAGTACAGTCGGTAGTCAGCACTACCCCATCCCCTACAATGGGATGTATAATGGATCCAGGACATCCACTCGATGAGACCTAGTCAATCGTCAAGTCACCCCCAATCCCATATTGTATTAATAAATATTACAATAAATCAGGAATAATAACAGTGCATGTAACATGTAACAGGATAACAGAATATGAGCAATCTTTGTATCACTGAACATGATAAAAGGAAATAGGAGATGTGAGGCTCTAGAGGTGGCCCTCGTGGATACTAGAGGTGGTTCCACGTGGCACTTAGTTCCACACATCGAATATCAATAGACAATATATCCAGGTAACAAAAGTTTTATATAAATACAATTTTATAGGATCATGTACTGTATTTAGGAAGATGCATGTAACAGTAATGCAAGAATATTTTACTAACAATAATCTATACAACAGGGATATATGAACAATCAGAGGATGCATGCGTGTGCCATGCAACAGGCATGCTATATCAAGAATATGAAATAACAGAGTCCAGTGTAATAGTGATACAAGAATATGAAATAACAGAGTCCAGTGTAATAAAGTATCAATATAATGATTATACAAGTACATGAAATTGTACGTGTTAGAAAATCACAATTGGAAAATTCTTTTAATTGAATAGAAGTTTACAACGGATACAATCCGATTACAAAAGAGAGAAAATCTTTTAATTGATTTTCCACTTTATTTAAAATTGAGTTCTTCACGTGGCGATGGAGAGTGAGTCTTGTTCCCCGTTGACTGGCCAAACGTCAAGTTTCTCTTGTGAATTCTCTCTTTGAATTTACTAGTGAAGTAGCACAGCTCCTATCAGTAATGGAATCTCAAAGAGATTTAAAGAACTTAAACTCAGCAAGTTAACAAAAAGAGTTGAACTCTTCCCAGGCTACAAGAGCTTCAAAGCCAAACTCAGGCGAGGTCGCTCTCCCCCCTGCCTATGACTTCTTGGATTCCTCCACCAATACTCTCCTCTTCAGCCCCTTTTCTCTCATCTCCCTCTTCTCTAACTATTCATAGTTATTTATAGAGGAATTGGAGTATAATTGCCCCCTTAAATCTCTCCATTAATGGGGATTACTCCCTCATTAAGTCGGGGAATGTGGGAGTGATTGACCTAGTCATGACTGACAGTTACAGCAGAAATGCGGGTCTCGCGTTGGACGCGAATCTACTCTGATGTTGAGATGCGAAGCTCACAGGCCTGCATCTGTGTTGGAACGTGTAGCTGCTCGGCTCGCGTTTGAGTTAAAACCGAGGTCCGCATCTTGCGACCTTCATGTCTGACAAAGGACGCGAGGTCCGCGTCTGGCAACCTCCGCGGACCTCGCGTCCGACAAAGGACGGGAGGTCCGCGTCTGGCGACCTCCGGGTCTGAGAAAGGACGCGAGGTCCGCGTCTGGTGTAATACCCCTCTCCGGAATACGTGCCTAGTTACGTATTCAGTCCTTTGACCGTATTTTCCGATGTACCTTCCGTATTTGACCGATTTTAATTTCAAATATCATTTTTCAATATTTTAGATTTTATGTGATTTTCTGGAATTTTCTGGAATTAAAATGAATTTCTCCGAAACCGGTGTCGGCCAGTACCGCTGGCCGATTTCCGAATTTTTATCTTTCAAACTGTTAGGAATTTCTAGAAAGTCCTTTAGACATTATTGCTTAGAATCATATTTCCTACTTATACTCTTTTTCTGGAGATTTTACGAATTTATGAAAATCCCAACTTAGTCGGCAGGTGACTGATTCCGGGATTTTTAATTTTAAAACTACAATTATTTCTTCAAACGAATTTCACCATGAGTCTTAAAATCTTATTCTTGATTTTTGGTAAAATTTTCAGACCAATCCGAGATACTTGAAATTCGGACCTTTTTTCAAAAATTTCAAAATTCCAATTCCACTTCATTTCCACCTCATTTCCCACTCACCACTTCACCTAACCCCACTCACTCTCTCCCTCTCCCACAGCCGGCCAAGTGGCCAAGGAGAGGACACTCACCTCACCCCCCTTTTTACACAAAAGTCCCTCTCATCCATCAAAATCCCAACCCCTTTACAAAAATCCCAACTATAAATTCCTATTCATTTGCAAATTACTCTTTTTTTCTCTCTTTCACTTCAACAAGAGAAGAGAAGCTCCAAGATCTCCTCCTTCCACAACTAAACCCTAACTCCAAGCACCCAATCCCTTCACTTCCACCTCAAGATCACAAGAGATTCACCCAAGGCTTCATCAAGGCAACTCCAAGGGAGAATCCTTCAACCTAGCTTCAACTACAAGTTGTGGATTGGAGCCAACACCTCCATCCTTGGATCAAGCTTCAGATTTGACCCCTCCAGGTGAGTTCTTACTCACCAAGACCTAGTTCACACATCACATACTTGAAGTAGAAATCTTTGTTCACTTGCACACTAAAAATCCTATTTTTAGGTCATCTAAGCTCAAATCCAACCATTCCAAGGGAGTAATTCACTCACCAAGACTTGTATTAGCCTTAGAGCACTGTGTTTACACTTCTTGTACACATAGATCACCTAAAACCAGGAATTTAGCCATCAAACACGTTTCCAGAATTTCTGTCCTGTACACTGATTTTCCCCACTATTAGTCGACTTACCCTAAGACCTAGTCGACTAGAACACTTAGCTGAAATTTAGTTTTTCTGGAAGACACAGCATTAGTCGACTTGACCAAAAATATCAGTCGACTAATAAACTCTCTGGAAACCCATATTAGTCGACTCCTGAATCCACCTAGTCGACTAATCCATCCTGGACCAGAAAACCCAACTTTCTGTATCACAGATCTAGACGACCGAAATATCTGTTAGTCGACTAGTACTTCCTATTAGTCGACTAACCCTCTTACCCTAGTCGACTAGCATGCACTGAAACAGAATTCCAACACTCTGTATCCCAGTTTTAGTCGATCAATCCAAACTCCTAGTCGACTAGAAACCCTATTAGTCGACTAACCATTACCCCTAGTCGACTAATCCTGGCTGTGTGTCATAGTTAATTTCTGTTCTAAATTTAGTACCTATACTTGTTACATGTGTATTATTTCCTGCTTGTTCATGCTTCAATACTAGCACTACATGACATATAACTGAATGGATGCATCTCCTATTGCCTCATGACTTGTTATTGTATATATTCGTTTCATGGCATGATAAATAGCAACATCACCACCTATCATGCCATCTCTTAAAACAAAGCATGATACACCGGACTTTTACATAAAATGCACCAACTTACACATGGGTCAGGGAAAAATATGCGGATATCGATATGTGTTCGTGTTTACAGTGGTATTAGGATGTGCACCATGTTTCCGGTCTTACCTGTGGTACTCCAGGGGACCGAGGGGAGTGCTTCCTCCCTTTCCTGTTTACTGTCATGACAAGGGCATACATAAGACCCTCCTGTTTAGCCTAGCGGCAGGTTCCGTCTTCAAGCAACGGAACAATACTGGGCCGTGGTCCCGGGCATGCACGGGACACACTGTAAACATAGTTCGTCGATACAACCGCTGTTTCCAATAACAACCTTGTTTCACTAGGATATGGATCTATGTGCTCTGGGACGCTGGGTCACATAGCTAGATATCACAGTAAGACAAGTAATAATAATAAGACATTAATTGTAGATTTATTGCATATGACTTTATCTTTCTTAGTTTACATCTCTTGTCATGCATTGTTACTTAGTACTATTTCATTATCTCTATTCATGATCCTTGCCACTTGGCTATCTTTTATTTGTTGTATTATGTCTTGACCCTTTGGATTTGCATATTCAGATTCTGAGGCTTGGAACGAAGTGGAGCCTTCCACAGAGGACTTGGCTTACCTAGGAGAGCAGGCTGACCAGCTCTAGATCTATCCTGCCCGACACTTCTTTTTGGTTCACGGATCTCCATCCTTACGTGAGCACTTTTGTATTTTGGTTGTATATCGTTCTTTTTGGACTTGGGTTGTGATAAAGGACACTTGTAAAGTGATATTTGCTTATCATAACTTGTGCAACTTTGTACTTATATTTTGTAAGTTGGCATATGATTATACCACGCTGTGTGTGTTGTACTCTGATACTTGTTGTACTTATGCTTAGCGTATATACGTGGGGGCACCATCTGGCCTACGTATATGCGTTGCAGTGACGTCCCCGTATCTTTGGGATCGGGGCGTTACAGGTTGGTATCAGAGCCTAGGCTCTCAAACCTAAAAGTACAATCAAGTGGCAAATTCTAGTGATTTGCTTATGCCAACTACAATGTACAAAGTTATCTAGTCCTTCTTGATTCCGTCCTTGATTCACTCCTCGTATCCTAAACTCCTTCCCTTTGTCTCCAATTCCAGATCTTATCCCTTTCGGTATGGAGAGACGTTCGGGTCGCAACAACATCGGGCAAGTACCGAATGGACCCGTAGGAGGAGAGGGTGCTGATGTCCTGAGGATCATTCAGACTATGCTGGGAAACCAGCAATAGCAGATGGAGAATCAGCAGCAGCAGACTGAGCTCCTCAGGCAGGAGTTGGCAGCCCCGAAGGAGCAGAAGCCGGGAGCATCTCAGACTTCCGACGGCTACAGCCGGCCGTATTCACGGGAGTCGAGAGGCCATTGGAGGCTGAACAGTGGTTAACAGACACCACCGATCTGCTGAACGCCGCCAGGGTGCCTAAGGAGAACCAAGTGGAGGTTGCAAAGATCCAGCTGAAGGACATAGCCAGGACTTGGTGGCTTGCAGAGGAGGCTCGCTTGAAGGAACCTATCTCTTGGGATACGTTCTCCAAGAGCTTTTATAGCAGGTTCTTTCCCGCCACTGCTCAGAAGGACATGGAGGAGCAGTTCATCAGGCTTCAACAGGGGAACAGATCCGTAGATGAGTATGCTGCAGAATTTCTCAGGTTGAGTCGCTTCGCCCCGTACATGATAGCGGATGAGGAGAAGAGGGCAAGCCGGTTCCAGCAAGGTCTGCAAATGGACATTCAGATGTTCCTATGCCCCACCATCTGAAGACCTATGCAGAAGTTCTCACCAGCGCTCGAGAGGTGGAGCGTGGGTTTGAGAAGAAGCAAGGAGATCAGAGGAAGGACCAGGCCATGAAGAGGCCGTTTGTACCGGTGGGTAGAGGAGGACCGTCCAGAGCAGCGAAGGTCCAGGCCAGGCAACCATTCAGGGCAGTTCCTTACCAGGTGGCTCGACCAGGTCTTATCTGCAATTTCTGCCAGAAACCAGGACACTCTCAGCAGGATTGCCGGAGGGCAAACGGATGGTGTTTGGTGTGTGGAGCACGAGACCATGCCGTGAAGACCTGTCCGCACAGGAGAATGGGGTTTGCTAATCAAACCTTGCCGGCACCTCAAGGGCAGAATGGACAGAGGGCACTACCAGGGCCAGTTGGGCAGAGGCACCAGGGACCAGTGATGAGGAGAGCTCTTCCCCTTCCTCCACCGCATGTTGCTCGCCCAGTGCAGAGAGGAGCCCGGACAGCAGCAGGGCGTGGCAGGGGTCAGGCCTACAACCTGACAGCAGAGGAGGCTGAGGCTTCAGAGGAGGTGATTACAGGTAACATCAGAGTTTATTCTATACCTGTTCTCGCTCTCTTCGATTCGGGTGCATCCCACTGTTATATCTCCGACCATTTTGTGGCTGTTCATTCCATACCTGTTAAGGCTTTAGACCACAAGTGGGAGATAAGTACTGGGAATGGGGTAGTTGTATCTTCTAGAGTTTGTGCTGACTGTCCAGTGGAGCTTTGTGGGAAGACCTTGGCCATAGATATGCTCGTACTAGACACCAAAGGGTACGACGTAATCTTAGGCATGACCTGGCTCAGTCAGTACTATGCGGTGATCGACTGTAGAGGGAGGAAGATCAATTTCAGAATCCCGCATCAGCCGGAGTTCCAGTTTAGTGGAGAGGTGAAGCCTGCTAAGAAGGAGGTTCAGATGACCACTTCGGAGGTTCTGAAGGGAGTGCCAGTGTGGGATGAATTTCCAGGAGTCTTTGCTGAGATTTCAGGACTTCCACCGGAGAGGATAGTGGAGTTCTCCATTGATACAGTTTCAGGGACAGCTCCTATATCCAAGGCTCCGTACAGGATGGCACCGACGGAGTTGGAGATCTTGAAGAAGCAGCTGCAGGAGTATTCGGACAAGGGATTGATTCGGCCGAGCACTTCACCATGGGGAGCTCCAGTGCTCTTGGCGAATAAGAAGGATGGTGGTAAAAGGCTTTGTATTGATTATAGAGAGTTGAACAAGGTCACCATCAAGAACAAGTATCCCTTGCCCCGGATTGATGATTTGTTTGATCAGCTCCATGGAGCCCGTGTATTTTCTAAGTTAGATTTGCAGTCGGGTTACCATCAGCTGAGGGTGAAGAAGGAGGATGTTCCGAAGACGGCATTCAGGACCCGTTATGGCCACTATGAATTTCTAGTTATGCCTTTCGGAGTCACCAATGCCCCTGCGGTTTTCATGGATTTGATGAATCGAGTGTTCTCCCCTTACCTAGATCAGTTTGTAGTTGTATTCATAGATGACATCCTGATCTATTCAAGGAATGAGAAGGAGCATGCAGAGCACTTGAGGATTGTGTTGCAGACCCTCCAGCAGGAGCAGCTTCATGCCAAAAGGAGCAAGTGTGAATTCTGGTTGGACAGCGTAGCCTTCCTCGGACACATAGTTTCAGCAGAAGGAAATTCAGTTGATCCCAGTAAAGTCCAGGCAGTGCAGAATTGGCCAGTTCCGAAGACGGTGACTGAGATAAAGAGCTTTCTTGGACTAGCCGGATATTACAGGCGCTTTGTCCAGGATTTCTCTAGACTTGCAGCTCCGTTGACCAGGCTCACCAGAAAAGGGGAGAGATACATATGGACAGAAGAATGTGATGCAGCATTTGAGCAGTTGAAGCAGAGGCTTATTTCAGCTCCAATCTTGAGGACCCCTTCAGGAAGAGGAGGGATGGTCATTTTCTGTGATGCATCAGGTAAAGGCCTGGGGTGTGTGCTTATGCAACATGATCATGTTATAGCATATGCATCTAGGCAGTTGAAGCCTCATGAGAGGAATTACCCAACTCACGACTTGGAATTGGCAGCTGTGATATTTGCTTTGAAGATCTGGAGACACTACCTTCTGGGAGACAAAGTGTTGATATACACAGACCACAAGAGCCTTAAGTATATTTTCTCACAGAAGGAGTTGAATATGAGGCAGAGGCGGTGGCTGGAGCTGATGGCAGACTATGACATTGACTTGCAGTATCATCCAGGCAAAGTCAATACCGTTCCTGATGCACTGAGCAGGATGCCAGAGAACAGAGTGCTAGTCCACCTCACACAGCAGAGGGAGTTGATTCAGGAATTCATCAGATTGGATTTGATGTTAGTGCAAGGGGTGATAAGGCGGGCAGTTCATGGCTTTACAGATCCAGTCATCATTGATAGAGGAGATCAAGGAAGCTCAGATGGAGGACCCCAGATTGCAGACATTCAGAGCTCAGGTGGAGGCTGGATTGAGGTCGGATATCTGCATTCACCCAGATGGTGCATTGTATTTTGGAAATAGACTTTGTGTTCCCGAGGAGAAGTCAGACAGAAGATTTTGGAGGAAGCACACAGTTCAGCTTATTCTATACATCCAGGAGGAAACAAGATGTACCAGGACCTGAAGAAGCACTTTTGGTGGAATGCCATGAAGAGGGAGATAGCCCAGTTTGTTGCTAAGTGCTTGGTTTGCCAGCAGATAAAGATCGAGCATCAGAGATCGCTGGACTTCTTCAACCTTTGCCGATACCCGAGTGGAAATGGGAGCACATCACCATGGACTTCGTGACGGCATTACCTCGGAGTCCCAGGGGTAATAATGCGGTGTGGGTGATAGTTGATCGCCTCACCAAGTCAGCTCACTTCATACCATTCAGGGTAGGCCAGTCGACAGAGGTTCTGGCAGATAAGTATATGAAGGAGGTGGTTCGTCTGCATGGAGTTCCAGTTAGTATTGTGTCAGATAGAGACACCAGATTCAGATCTCATTTCTGGGAGAGTCTCCAAGAAAGTCTGGGAACTCGTCTGAAATTCAGTACTTCTTATCATCCTCAGACAGACGGACAATCTGAGAGGACTATCCAGATCCTTGAAGATATGTTGAGGGCTTGCATGATTGACTTTGGGGGATCTTGGGAAGACCATCTTCACTTGGCTGAGTTTTCATATAACAACAGCTACCAGGCAAGTATTAAGATGGCACCCTTTGAGGCATTGTATGGTAGGAAGTGCCGATCACCGATTTGTTGGGATGAAGTCGGTGAGAGGAGTCTTTTGGGACCAGAGATTCTGATGCAGACTACAGAGAAAGTCAGGGTTATCAGAAATCATCTCAGGGCTGCTCAGAGTAGGCAGAAGAGTTGGGCAGACACTCGGAGAAGGCCATTAGAGTTCCAGGTTGGAGATCATGTATTCTTGAGGATATCACCTACCAAGGGAGTGATCCGGTTCGGTACTCGTGGGAAGCTAAGTCCAAGGTATATTGGCCCATTCGAGATCCTGGATCGTGTGGGAGATGTGTCCTATAGATTGGCATTACCGCCATCTTTGGACGGGGTGCATAATGTCTTCCACGTGTCTCAGTTGAGGAAGTATGTCAGGGATGACAGCCATATTCTGGATCATTCCGAGCTGGAGCTACAACCGGATTTATCATACCAAGAGCAGCCGTTGGCCATTCTGGATAGGAGTGTCAAGACACTGAAGAACAGAGCTATTCCATTGGTATTGGTGTCATGGAACAGGCATGCGCCAGGAGAGGCCACTTGGGAGCGTGAGGACGTTATCCGGGAGCGTTATCCTCAACTTTTCACATCTTGATTGGGTAAGACTCTTTTCTTCTACTCTTCTTTACCGTTATCTTTCCTTGTATCCATATCTATCTGTTGCTTTTCCTGTTATCTTTCACCTTATGAAATTTCGAGGACGAAATTTTTGTAAGGTGGGTAGATTGTAATACCCCTCTCCCGGAATACGTGCCTAGTTACGTATTCAGTCCTTTGACCGTATTTCCGATGTACCTTCCGTATTTGACCGATTTTAATTTCAAATATCATTTTTCAATATTTTAGATTTTATGTGATTTTCTGGAATTTTCTGGAATTAAAATGAATTTCTCCGAAACCGGTGTCGGCCAGTACCGCTGGCCGATTTCCGAATTTTTATCTTCCAAACTGTTAGGAATTTCTAGAAAGTCCTTTAGACATTATTGCTTAGAATCATATTTCCTACTTATACTCTTTTTCTGGAGATTTTACGAATTTATGAAAATCCCAACTGAGTCGGCAGGTGACTGATTCCGGGATTTTTAATTTTAAAACTACAAATTATTTCTTCAAACGAATTTCACCATGAGTCTTAAAATCTTATTCTTGATTTTTGGTAAAATTTTCAGACCAATCCGAGATACTTGAAATTCGGACCTTTTTTCAAAAATTCAAAATTCCAATTCCACTTCATTTCCACCTCATTTCCCACTCACCACTTCACCTAACCCCACTCACTCTCTCCCTCTCCCACAGCCGGCCAAGTGGCCAAGGAGAGGACACTCACCTCACCCCCCTTTTTACACAAAAGTCCCTCTCATCCATCAAAATCCCAACCCCTTTACAAAAATCCCAAACTATAAATTCCTATTCATTTGCAAATTACTCTTTTTTCTCTCTTTCACTTCAACAAGAGAAGAGAAGCTCCAAGATCTCCTCCTTCCACAACTAAACCCTAACTCCAAGCACCCAATCCCTTCACTTCCACCTCAAGATCACAAGAGATTCACCCAAGGCTTCATCAAGGCAACTCCAAGGGAGAATCCTTCAACCTAGCTTCAACTACAAGTTGTGGATTGGAGCCAACACCTCCATCCTTGGATCAAGCTTCAGATTTGACCCCTCCAGGTGAGTTCTTACTCACCAAGACCTAGTTCACACATCACATACTTGAAGTAGAAATCTTTGTTCACTTGCACACTAAAAATCCTATTTTTAGGTCATCTAAGCTCAAATCCAACCATTCCAAGGGAGTAATTCACTCACCAAGACTTGTATTAGCCTTAGAGCACTGTGTTTACACTTCTTGTACACATAGATCACCTAAAACCAGGAATTTAGCCATCAAACACGTTTCCAGAATTTCTGTCCTGTACACTGATTTTCCCCACTATTAGTCGACTTACCCTAAGACCTAGTCGACTAGAACACTTAGCTGAAATTTAGTTTTTCTGGAAGACACAGCATTAGTCGACTTGACCAAAAATATCAGTCGACTAATAAACTCTCTGGAAACCCATATTAGTCGACTCCTGAATCCACCTAGTCGACTAATCCATCCTGGACCAGAAAACCCAACTTTCTGTATCACAGATCTAGACGACCGAAATATCTGTTAGTCGACTAGTACTTCCTATTAGTCGACTAACCCTCTTACCCTAGTCGACTAGCATGCACTGAAACAGAATTCCAACACTCTGTATCCCAGTTTTAGTCGATCAATCCAAACTCCTAGTCGACTAGAAACCCTATTAGTCGACTAACCATTACCCCTAGTCGACTAATCCTGGCTGTGTGTCATAGTTAATTTCTGTTCTAAATTTAGTACCTATACTTGTTACATGTGTATTATTTCCTGCTTGTTCATGCTTCAATACTAGCACTACATGACATATAACTGAATGGATGCATCTCCTATTGCCTCATGACTTGTTATTGTATATATTCGTTTCATGGCATGATAAATAGCAACATCACCACCTATCATGCCATCTCTTAAAAACAAAGCATGATACACCGGACTTTTACATAAAATGCACCAACTTACACATGGGTCAGGGGGAAATATGCGGATATCGATATGTGTTCGTGTTTACAGTGGTATTAGGATGTGCACCATGTTTCCGGTCTTACCTGTGGTACTCCAGGGGACCGAGGGGAGTGCTTCCTCCCTTTCCTGTTTACTGTCATGACAAGGGCATACATAAGACCCTCCTGTTTAGCCTAGCGGCAGGTTCCGTCTTCAAGCAACGGAACAATACTGGGCCGTGGTCCCGGGCATGCACGGGACACACTGTAAACATAGTTCGTCGATACAACCGCTGTTTCCAATAACAACCTTGTTTCACTAGGATATGGATCTATGTGCTCTGGGACGCTGGGTCACATAGCTAGATATCACAGTAAGACAAGTAATAATAATAAGACATTAATTGTAGATTTATTGCATATGACTTTATCTTTCTTAGTTTACATCTCTTGTCATGCATTGTTACTTAGTACTATTTCATTATCTCTATTCATGATCCTTGCCACTTGGCTATCTTTTATTTGTTGTATTATGTCTTGACCCTTTGGATTTGCATATTCAGATTCTGAGGCTTGGAACGAAGTGGAGCCTTCCACAGAGGACTTGGCTTACCTAGGAGAGCAGGCTGACCAGCTCTAGATCTATCCTGCCCGACACTTCTTTTTGGTTCACGGATCTCCATCCTTACGTGAGCACTTTGTATTTTTGGTTGTATATCGTTCTTTTTGGACTTGGGTTGTGATAAAGGACACTTGTAAAGTGATATTTGCTTATCATAACTTGTGCAACTTTGTACTTATATTTGTAAGTTGGCATATGATTATACCACGCTGTGTGTGTTGTACTCTGATACTTGTTGTACTTATGCTTAGCGTATATACGTGGGGGCACCATCTGGCCTACGTATATGCGTTGCAGTGACGTCCCCGTATCTTTGGGATCGGGGCGTTACATCTGGCGACTCCGCGTCTGACAAAGGACGCGAGGTCCGCGTCTGGCGACCTCCGCGTCTGAGAAAAGACGCGAGGTTCGCGTCTGGCGACCTCCGCGTCTGAGATTGAAACGCGACCTCCGTATTTGCGAGGTTCGCATCTGGCGACCTTCACGTCTGACAAAAAAATGTGTGGTCCATGTCTGAGGTTAGAACGCGACCTCTGCGTTTGCGAGGTCCGCATCTGAGGCTTTGTCCTTAGTAATTTTTTTTGATAGCTTACAGAACCCCCTTCAAAGTTTTTGAAACTTCGCGGTTGACTGGGATGGACTTCGAAATACTTTGGACTTCGGTTGAATTTGGGCTTCATGTAATCAGACTAGCATTTTTCTGAGAGGCAATCTCTTGGGGTGCTCTGAGCTCGATCCTATTTGGATGGTGAACTTCATGAGTGTACTGTTGAACTTCTTGAAGTCTCCAGGAAAGATCATCACAAGTCTCTTAGAAACTCAGTCTAGCACTTGTTATGAGCTCTGATTTGCTTGGTGTACTTTTAAACTGGTAGATTTGTCGATTGCTCTTGCCATTGTACTGTTGAATTGATTGTAGAAGTAGAGACATACTCTTTGTATTTGAAGAAAGAGGATGCAGCTCTCACAGACGCAGTTCTGACACACTGATCAAGTGGAGACACAAACTTCTCCAAAGTTGAGACGCATCTCTCAATTGCTTTAGAGACGCGTCTCTCAATTGCTGTAGAGACGCAGCCTTTACTTGCTTTTGAGACGCGACTCTTAAGTTTGTTGAGACGCGACTCTGTGTTTGAGAAGCGAATGTCATGCTCAAAGCTTCTTTGAAAAAGTTTTAATTGCCAGAGGTGTGATATTAACTTAGCAAATTAAATAACTCTACTACTGGAAGAATTTGAGAAGGTTACTGTCAGTGGTGTGATATTAACTTGATAGTGGGATCTACACTTGTGTTTTGAACAAGCATTATGGACTTGCTATTTTATTGATGAGAATAACCAGTGGAGTTTGATCCGCCAGGAATTATGTCCGAGTCTATTGTCAGAGGTTTAGTGTTAACATGACTAGAACTC
The DNA here is from genome assembly GCA_038442645.1 of Agave tequilana. Lineage (NCBI taxonomy): Eukaryota > Viridiplantae > Streptophyta > Magnoliopsida > Asparagales > Asparagaceae > Agave > Agave tequilana. Next base: position 211,663 of record JAVJIF010008170.1, on the reverse strand, counting down.
TGCTGAAAATCAATGGAATATAAAATTACTGTTAAAGGTGTGATATTAACATAACCGCATTGATTTTGCAACTTAAGTTGGCTTGTCATTCTATTGGGGAGAATGATAAGTGGGATTGAATTGGTTAAGATCCATGGAGATTTTTACTGTCACGGGTGTAATGTTAACGTGACGGGTTTGAGCTTGCAGTTTGAGCAAAAATTGAATTGTCAGAGGTGTGATATTAACTTAGCATCATGAAAGTCTCATTTTCACTGAGAAAATCAGGAGAAGATTATTGTCATAGGTGTAATGTTAACTTAACAATGAAATGCATGCTAGAGGTGTGATGTTTAACTAAGCATCAAAAGGTCTCGTTTTCTCTGAGAAAATCGAGGAGATCACTGTCATAGGTGTATTGTTAACTTAAGAGTGAGGTAAATGCTAGAGATGTTATATTAACTTAGCATTTGACATCTCTACTTAGGACATAAAGCTCAAGAAAAGATCATTGTCATAGGTGTAGTATTAACTTAACAATGAAATGGATGTCAGAGGTGTGATATTAACTTGACATTAAATGTCTCCTTTTCGGTAGAAAAATCAAGAGAATCGCTGTCATAGGTGTAGTGTTAACTTAACAGTGATTTATATTTTGATATGAGTAACTTTGGTCAGAAGTGTAGTATTAACTTGACCGAGAGATTCTGCAATTTGAGCAGTTTGGTGGACTCGCCATCCTACTGAAGAGGGCTGACAAGTTGAAATTTTGGTCAGAGGTATGATGTTAACTTGATCAGGATTTGTCTACTGTTAGTGGTGTGATTTTAAACATAACAGTATTTTGAGTAGACTTGTCATTCTATTGAAGAGAATTAATAAGATGAAATTTTACCCCTAGGGATAAATCAAAGTCTTACTGTCAGAGGTATAATGTTAACATGAAAGGTTCGATCTGTATTTATTCCACTAAGAAAATAGTCAGAGACTTTTTGTGGTCCTACCATTTCATGGATGGGAATTGGTAAGAGATTTTAGAGGGAAAGGCGGAACCAGGTCCCTCAAGTTTTTTAGCAAACCTTCAGCTATCAACGGATTTGATATACCTTTACCAACTACCGTTTGAATTGGGCTAGCCATGCTATTCCCCTAGCATAATGAGTTGTCGAGGATTTTTCGTTGGGCTTAAAAGCCAACTTTTTCCTCTATCCTTAGTCGTCGGAGGCGTCAGATTGTTATTCCACAGATAACTTCTAAAATCCTGCTGGGATTAAAGAAGTATAAACTCCGTGGGAATTATATGGAGATCGACGTTCCCTTTGAGTACTTATTTAATCAGAGGTGTGGTGTTGAACTTGATCAGGGATAGTACTTCTTTTTTTTTTTGCGCTTTTTATTTCATGAGAATGACAAACACCGATTTTGGTAGAAGAAAATGGATGTGCGAGGATAGTGACACTGAATAGGCCTAAAAAGTTGCATGCTCTCATCTCCATTATTATTGTAATTACTTGGGTGTCCATTTAATTTTTATGTGGAGTTATATTAGTAGATGGATAAACCTGCAATTGTGAAGATCAGAAACTTTTAGAGATTCTCTTTATTTCATTGGTGCGGGTTTACAGATTTTGAAAATGCTTTATCTTTTTACTTCGTACGAAGAGGATCCTAATGTCAAGCTATAAACTATGAAGGTTGTTGGAAATTTTATACTATTTTTTAAAACATGCAATATTCTTATAAAATTAAATTAAGATATAATAACAATTATTCTAACATGCAACAATAATTATAGTTTAAATAAAATAAAAGGAATCTGGCTTGGGGAATGCAGTTGCGATGTCGCTACCCTAAAGAATCAAAAGCCCGTCTCTTTGTTCAGACGTTGAATCGACCTTGTCCCTTAGCGGTAAAGGATCCCCTAGATTTACCAGCACTCAGCTTAGGACGGTGGGCAGAGTTTCTGCTCAAATGAAAAAGTTACCTAGAAAAAATCTTTTGACACTGAAGCCATTCTCACGAAGAGTAGTCTTCAGGTTTCTTTTAAGATAAAAAAAGAGAAATGAGTTGTGTCCCTTACTATTGGAGTGAGGGGTCTATTTATAACCTTAGGACCCAAGTTGTTATAACAAATTCATTAGAAAATCCGAGCAATTGAGATATTTTCTCAACTGACTTAGATTCTGAGATTTGGTCAAAGTTGACTTGGTAAAACAAGATTTGAAATGAAATCTTTTCCTTTATTTTAATTCAAAAAATCCAACAGTCCCCCCCAAAAGCTTGAATTTTAGGGAAGATAAAATTAAATAACAATAATACATAATAAAACAAATCATTAAATCATAAACATAAATAAAATCGGGCAGCATCATACTGTGAATTCGGGACAGGTGGACTACACCTGGAACCTTCCTTAGTGAATTTATCGCCATCTGAGATACATAGTGGACTACACCTAGAACTACCCTCTTTTACAAGATATTGATAGAATACACACACAGTAAGTTTTCATCTATTGAGTGAGCAGATTGAGCGTTAAATGACATGCTCACAATAACCGACTCATGAGAGTTTTTAGGGGTCAGCCCTGCCTCTCAACAGCGACCATCACGGTTCCTCTCACATAGGTATGTCCTCTAAGGGTATTACAGCTGAATGTTATACCCTCCACACTATATGCGTTGAACTTATTAAGAGTTTAACTCATCCTTACCTAGCTGCATCATAAGAGCATCGTCACCAAAGAGAAGGAGTAGTAACTACAATACTACATATAGGATATAAATATATTCAGGTTGATGCTCCACACAAGTTTCACCAGTCCAGCTTGTTACTACCATATTTAACCTCTTTCATGGAACAAGCTCCCAGTGAAGTAGGTTGAATTTTCGCTGTCGGTGAACTCTACTATGGGTTTAACCTCATCTCTCTCGATAAAACTAGGACTATATCCTAGAAAGACCCTTAGTCAGAATGACTTTATGTTTTTTAGGGTCAGACAAATGGCTTAACAGCCTTTTATTTCAGGTGGTGACAATCAGAGATTTAACTCTTCATGGCCACATTATTATAACTCTTGACATCTTTTATTAGACCTATAAAGTCTTTAGATAATTGTCAGAGTCTCCCCCCATTTGGAATCATAAGGTAGTTATAAAGTTTTTCTTATTGCCTTAGTTTCAAAATGAATAAATTTTACCATAATGGTTTATGATAAAGCATATATACATTGTATTTGACTATTCAAATATTTAAGATATATATGTATATATTTATATGCTAAAGTCAAGAAATTTATGTTTGTCAAATGTCATAAAATGCACAATTAGAGTCAAAGTGTAAGTATTAACATGTAACTTAGATATATCTGAAATATAGCTTAAATATATGATTGATCAAAATATTAAGAGCTATACATGTACTAGAGGAAAAATATTTATTATCCATTCTATTCACTTTATTAAGACATTGATGATGTCACAGATAATTTTGATATCTTTATAAGATGGCTGCAACTTGATTCTTTACCAGATAGCAAAGCATCCTAATTTGTCTTGCCATCTATATTATTAATAGTATCCGAATGTTCATCGACAAGATATAGAGGCTAAAGGTCTTAGTGAAGGCATATTGCTCGATAGAAATGAGTGGAGAAAGCTGATCTATGTGCCCGATCCGACGTAATTCTCTTTTGGTTCATGTAGCCTACCCCAAATACTTGGGACAAATGGCTTAGTTGTTGTTGTTATTGTGGTTATATCCGAAATTTCATCTTAAGCAAATCATTATTGTCTTAACTTAGTGATTAGGATATAGAATATAATTTTTCCTTTGTACATGCAACATGTTCATGCATTCACAAATAATAATGCATATAATGTATGCATTATAAATCTTTAGTTTTGAAAAATGTCACATTTAAAATCTTAAAATAATTTAAAATAATTGAAAATTATTCATAATTTAATAACAAAAATTATAATATTCTTTCTAAAGAAGTAAACTCTTTTAAAAAAACAGATTTGAAGTGCATGATTATGTAAAATATAGCAATCATTCAATATATTTTACGATAAAATGATGCACTTATAATTTCAATATATATATACACATATAATTTCATGAATAAAATTTTAAATTTTAATATTTTCTGCAACTATAAGAATATTCTCATCGTTAATCATGAAAACACTTAAGTAGGAGATGTATAAATTTTTTTAGTTATAAATATATTTTAATAAGTATAATAAGTTGCATCAACATATGACATTTTTAACTTAATATAGTTCCAATAATAAATATCTCATTGAATAAAATCTAGTAGTGAAATGAGAATATTTTTACTTATAAGGTTATTTCAAAGAAATTTATTTTACTACTCTAAATATTAAAATATATAACTTTTCAAATTTTAAGAAATATAATAAGAATCTGATTTAAAATTTCTAACCAAGAATCTTGACCAAATTCTCGATAATTAAAACTATATTTGAAAATATCAAAATAAATATTTAATTTATCTCTTTTCAAATTTTAAGAAATATAATAAGAATCTGATTTAAAATTTCTAACCAAGAATCTTGACCAAATTCTCAATAATTAAAACTATATTTGAAAATATCAAAATAGATATTTAATTTATCTCTAAACTTAGTTAGAGGGAAATTATAGTTTGTAAAGTCAAAATTGAAATCTAATTTCTAAAAGTCTAAATAGGGCCAAATCCAAACTTGATAATTATAAGTTAAGGGTAATGTCTAAAATAATAATGAGATTAGGAGGTAGTCTCTTCGTCTCAATTATAATACTAAATTATAGAAAAATTATTCATTTTAGGCAATCTAGATTTATTAGATCCCAAGTAAATTTAGATGGGGAAAAATCGCACATAGCTATTCATCATTTTGTACATGGTTAGGATTCTAATTCTAACTAATTTAGTATGGTCCGATCATTATTTACATCAGATTCAAATATGAAAGATAGTCAAAGCTCGAACCAACCATAATTTATAATCAGGGCTAATTCTAAATAGATTCAGGTATGTCCAAATGGTGAGAAAGTTAGGGTTATAACATAAGCATCACTTCTAAGTTATGGTGAATAAAAGCTGATGATATATTTAATATAAGATTGTAGAATCATTAGGTTAGTCAAAACCTCAATTTTATCAGTCTAATTGGCCAGGTAGGCGTAACTCAGGTGGGAGATTTTTCACTCTTGGCGTTCCTTAATTAGAGAACTACGTTGAGTACCCTTCCTTTACTAAACACTAATTGTATGAAATTTTGAGAAAATGACTTACTTTTTAATTTTTTTATCCTATTGATCTAAAGATACTCAAAAGTATGTGCCTAATTCAGCTACATTAAGAGTGTATAAATGATATTGTTGTACTTTAACTTTATCAAAATGATAGAAAGATTTCTACCCTGTTTTCTGTATTCATAATGTCAGAATGCAGGCTTATGTTGGTAGCTTTTAAATTAAGGTATGCAAAATAAAAAGATGTAGGGATCTTACTTAGTTTCAATTTGTAGAAACAATACAATCTAACTGGATATATAATAGAGTAAGTTAGAATTCAATACAATAGTAGCAAGATATTTTAAGGACTCGAACTAATTATAACATGCAATTTAAGCACAAATTAACATATATATATATATATATATATATATATATATATATAATATATAATATATATATATATAATATATATATAAGTTGACAACTCTTTAACAAATAAATGAATAAAGTATCATAATTTATTCATTCAGTAAATTGAGGATAAGGTATGCAAGTCTAAGAGATAGAGCAGATATATAAATTTTAAAACAAGAAAGGGTGTATATTGCAAAGGCATGTGGATTTATTCATTTTGTTTACAAACTGAGATAGCAAGAGGAATTCAATAGTATCTAAAATAGTAATCAATATCTTTTAATTCTAATGTTAATAGGATCCAATAAATCTAAAATTGACAAATTGTTAAATTATAGTAAATTAATGAAACTATATAACAAGGCAAGATTATATATTCAGGCAACTAGCAATGAAATAAATGAGATTAACTAGGAACAATAAGAGAATAAGTTTGAGCATTAGGCTAAGTAGCCAAACAAATAATTTCTCATTATTAGTAACATAATTTTTAAACAGTGCAGATTTAATTAGTAGTCGGATAATGTTTGTCTGGGGTCATATAAAAATTTCTATAAAGAACTATTCATACAAATTTAGTTTACTATGTAATGAAGAGTGTAATAAAGTATGATTAACTTGTCATAATAAGAAATTATGATTCACATGCTAATCAGAACAAAGATTAGACCAAGTCACTTTTCTTTTTTTGATGATATTAAAGGGTATTAATGTACAGTTATCAGATCTTCTCTTCCTCTGTTAGTTTCTGTTACAGTTTGTTATGTGTGAACTTTTCAGTTAACATTACCAAACTTCGAATTTTTAAAAATTTGAGATATATAAATCTATTCGCTGAAGTAATAAAATTAAGGAAAGATCATGACCATATAAGATACTATTCGGACTACTAGTTTATATACAGAACCCTTAACAACTGCAGAGCTGTAAATTTCTCAGACTATTTTTATATTTATTTTATTTTATTTTTTAGTAATTTGAAACCAATAACGATACTCAAAGGAAACAATATGATGATAGATTAATGAAGCTAAATTATTAATCAAAGACCCATCAACAATAAAGATGGATTTCAAGACATGCATGAAATTAGAACATTAGTAAACTTAACAACAAGTCATGAGGACAAATGCTTGCATAGTAAAATTATAGTAAGATTAAATTGACAGTAAAAAACTTAATGCAACATAGCATAAGCAAATAATTGTCAATTGATTTTTAATAATAGTGTTCCAGAAGTGTGTTTACATAAACATAAATTAAGAAAGCGCAACATGTGATGGCAGAGAATTCAATAAGAAATTAAACACACTAATTTAATTAAAATCCCTCAAACTAGTATCTTTTATAAGCATACCCTTCTGAAAACTCTTAAAGAATTAAAACTGATATCATAGTGAACAACTTAAGAATTAGGCAAACAAATTGAGGTGTGAACATAATACACATTTGATTATATGTCCATTAACATTCATCAACTGTTGTCATATGCAAAAGCTGTCATATACTATTTAGTGCATATTCAAATCATAAATACACATACATATATAGTGTTGAGAAAGACTGCCATCAGAATTATTCAGAATGCAAATACAATTATTCGGATATGAATTATTAACTACTGTCTTCTAAATTCAATTAATTTGCATGAAATAGGAAACAAATTGAATGTAATAGAAGAAAGTATATATATAATATTTTGATTCTTTAGATTGTTGGAATTTTATACTATTTTCTAAAACATGCATTATTCTTATAAAATTAAATTATGATGCAACAATAATTATTCTAGCATGCCAAAACAATTATAGTGTAAAATAAAACAAAAAGAATCTGACCGGGGGAATGCAGTCACGATGTCGCTGCCCTAAAGGATTAAAAGCTCGTTTTCTTATCCAAACATTGAATCGACCTTGTCCCCTAACGGTAAAGGATCCCCGGATTCACCAGCACTCAGTCCAGGACGGTGGGCAGAGCCTCTGCTCAAATGAAGAAGTTGCCCAGAAAAATGAAGATAAAAAATTCTTTTGATACTGAAGCTTTCCTCACGAAGATCTTTCAGGTTTTCTTTTTAAGATAAAAAAGAGAAATGAGTTGTATCCCTTACTATTGGAGTGAGGGATCTATTTATAATAACCTTAGAACCCAAGTTGTTTGTAACAACTTCTTCATCAAAAATCCGAACAGTTGAGATATTTCTCAACTGACTTAGATCCTAAGATTTGGTCAAAGTTGACTTGGTAAAACAGATTTGAAATGAAAGCTTTTCCTTTTATTTTAATTCAAAAAATCCAACAAAGGTACCATTCTCTCCTCTTGACAATTGTTTATGCAGTACTTATTATACTTAGAGAGGGCATTTACGAAGATCATTTTTGAAAACTTATCATATGCTGACATGACCATTCAGGTATCAAATACGATAAATCTCTTTGTGTTTGCTATATGTGGAATATCACACAACATCAAAAGAGAGAAATAGTAAAGGAAAAGATTAATAAAATTATATTATTTTTTTCAAGAAAGGTGGGGAAAAAACTGCATATACGTATATTCTTTATCTTGTTTTAGTTCGGGACTGGATTTGCCTCCTCGGAACAAACAAGCAGAGGACTCCAAGTGAGGGGAGCCCTCAGCTACGGAATTAGACTGGCAGTTTCTCAATTGGGAATGAGCCTTCTGGCCAGCAGTTGCCCAACTCAGGATGAGCTTTAGGGAGCCCAGAGGCAGTTGTTTGTGTTATGGTTCTCAAGTGGGAGATGAAATCACCTAGAGGGGGTGAATAGGTGATATGGCTAATCTAGAAACTAAATGAGGAAATTAAAACTAATTTGCAACTACACTTAGTACAACCAACGAGTGTAGCCGAATTCCCCGTGAAGGGCTCTAGACTAACTCCTCTTGATTTCTCTGAATAAGAGTTTGAGGTGCTATATGAAGCTCTCGTGGTTAAGTACAAGTGAGGCACACACAACACAAGCAAATATGATGATATGAATGATGCATAACACAAATAAGAGAGAGGGTTAAGAGACAATGGATCAAACGCAAACACAAAGATATGTTCTGAGGTTCGAAGCCTAGCTCTACGTCCCCCCCCCCGCCTTCACCGAGAAGGATTTCTAATCCACTATCTTGTCCACCGAGGACTCCCACCGAGGGAACCTCCACTGAGGAGGATTTGTACAACCGGAGTACCGAACTCCTCTCTCAACCATACAACCTCCACCTAGGCAAACAACCACATCCACCTCTACCGAAGAGGGATATGCCCGTAGCCAAACAACCAAACTCCACCTCTCACTAGAGGGAGCAAACCACAACCTCAACCTCTACCAAATAGGGAGCAACCAACAAAGGGTTTACAACAAGTGGTATATTTCAACCACAAACCACTTTCCTCTTTCCACAAAAATAATGATCCTATAGAGAGGATAGAATGATAGCTCAAGTGTGGAAAAATTAGAGTTTGGAAAACAAAAACTCAAGAAAAATACTTGGGAAAACTCTTGTAAAAGATAGAAATGAAGAACAATACAAATCTCCCAATTTTTCTATTTTCTTTGATTTTTCCAAAAACTCTAAAACAAATAAGATGAATCCTTTTTGGCACAAAAACACTTTTAAAAACTTGTTTAAAACACTTGTATATGAGAGAAATTTTGGCTCTTAAAATCTTAACTAAAATCCCAAAGAAATGGGGTTTATATAGGCCCAAACAGAAAACTAACCGTTGGCTGTTTTTACAGCCAGATACGGCTGGCGGTCGACCGCCCGGTCGACCCAACGGTCATATTTTTGACCGTTGGCTGCCTGCGGTCGACGGCCGGTCGACTGTAGAAAAACAGAGAGCAGAGTTTCTCTGGTCCGGTCGACCGCCCGGTCGACCGGCCCAAGTGCCTGGCCAACGTGCACAGGCTTGTGCACGTCGGTCGACCGACTCGGTCGACCAACTCTGGGTCCCGGTCGACCGGTCGGTTGACCGGTCGGTCGACCGCCAGAGCCTGTCAGGCACTGTTCTGGGTCAGAAAAACATGTTAAAAATATTTCTAAAAATTACCATAAATCTTCTAAAAATCCATAAAATAGTTTTGTCATTTTACATAGATATATAAACTTGTGATAAATATTTCAAGACAAATATCAAACATTTTGAACCATTTTTGTGTCTTGCAAATATTATCAAAAACCAAAAACTGTATTTTACCAAACTTGGATTTTTCAATTGGAAATCTGATTTTTCCTAAACTCATGAATAGGCATATCAAAATAAGTTTGTCTAAGATATGAAGCATGTATGTATATCAAACACATCTAATATACATAAAAACCATTTAAACTTGTTTTGATCAATCTATTCATGAAAACCAATTTCAAAACATAAAACTTGTGTGTGTTGTGAACTTGAGCATTATCAACTATCTAATCTTTACACATGGATCTAAAACACACTAAACTATGGATACCTAAGTCTTCTTGATGATCTTCCATCTTCAAGTCGACTCGATCCAAACTGTGATCCACGAGCTTGACTCAAACGAGTGCAATGTATGATCTTGATGCTCGGGCTCTGGAATCACCATGTGAAAGCTTCCAAACTCCTTGTTGAAGCTAATCACCAACTAATATCTTGATAAATGATCTGAAACTAAAATCACATGATTATTAGTAAACATAACTACATGAGTTAATCATCATCAAAACTAGAGTGGAAGGCCTCTGGGCCAACAATCTCCCCCTTTTTGATGATGACAAAACTCATGGAGTTATATATGCATGGATTAAAGTTAAGCTTCAAAGAAGCTCCCCCTTAACTCATGCATAGAATAAACAATAAATATATGCAATGTAAGCTCACAAACATGTATGCATAGACATGCATAAAACAAGGTACCAAATACAAAAACATGCTCTTGATATCAAATATATGAAATGCATCATGCATAAAATGTGCTCTTGATACCAATAAAAACATGCTCTTAAATAATGCTCTTGATACCAATTAAATAATTAAACGACAAACTAATAAATAAAACAAAACATGCATATAAAACATGCATATAAACTCAAATACTTCTCCCCCTTTTTGTCAATCATCAACAAAGGGGTTAAAGTAAAAACAAAACATTCTTCTCCCCCTTTTTGTTCGAAACAAAGAATTAACAAAAGGGATCAAACAAATAAATCAATATAAATTTTCATGGATACTAATTGAAAGAAATAGATCAATAGATACCAATGAAAATAAGCAAAAACTTGATACCAATTGAGTAAACAAATAAGCATCTTGATACCAACTTTGAGAAAACAAATACAATCTTGATACCAATTTAAAGTATTATTCTTTTTAAACATATGATACCAATTGAAATTATTATTTTCTATCATAAAGCAAGGGAGTGGAATACAAAACCAATGGTAAACCAAATACCAATTGAAAGTTAAAATATGAGTTTTCTCCCCCTTATGAAATACCAATTAAAACAATGTCTAAGCTTGTATTAGAATACCAATTGAAAACTAATCAATTGAAACATGATGATCATTAAAACTCAAGCTTAGCATAAACAAATATATGTATGAAAAATTAGATACCAATCGAAATTGATACTATTTGAAGAGTATGCATACATACATAAAAAATATATGAGTATACAAGAAATGTCAATATTGATACCAATTGAAAGAATCCAATGATACCAATTGAAACAACAATAATATCAAATGTATATCTCATAATAACCTACCACCCATTCATGTTCAAGTTTAAAATGATTTTCAATATAAAGCATACATGAGCATGGTCTCCCATCCAACCGCCCGTGAAAGGTAGGGGTTTTCAAAAATAGGTTTGAAAATATATTATGTTTGAAAACTCTACCATAATGAAAAATACGAACTAGTTAAATGGAGAAACTTGTTAACTAGTACGAAATCCTTCAAGTAAGGAATAAAACATAAATATTTTTCATAAAAAATGAAACTCACAAGATAGCCAACACTCAAAGATAATGAAGCATAAATATGACTCATGAAAATAAAACATGAGTAAACTATAAGCATGAGTGTACAAATAAGATGTGAAGATCATAATCATGAAAGATAGACAATAAGCTCAATATTCCTTAAAACACGAAAATCATCAAAATTTATTTAATCTTCAAGGCATATGTATGTCTTATACAAACTAAAGTATACATACATATCCAAATACAACGAGTCCACAATAATATATGCATGAAGGCACGTGGCTCAAAGGATGTATATGTATAATCAATAGTTTGGACAAGATGGACATATACATGAAGCTAAACACAAACACATGAACATAAAAATATGGATAAAATAAGAATACAAGTCAATGCATGAATCATCAAAACTAGACTATACTAACACATCTAATGGGTACAAATGAACGTTCAAGCACAAACATATAAAGATCTATTTGTGGCCCATTATATGTACAAGTATAAATCCTAGTCTTAATGAAAACTAACATTTAAACAGATATTCAAAACATGAAGCATAAAACAAGTCATAGATCAACATGATAAACATAAACATGATTATTATGTAAATCCACATGTTTTTAGAGGTATGATAAACATGATAGCTAAACATATACGAGAACACAAAAATAATGATCCATATTAAATATGGGTGTCTATAAAGCTATACATGCATGTCAAGGATCTAATAATCATGGCAATATCATAATAATCTATAAACATCAAAAACATGCTATAAACAATGAACATGAAAGCATGTAAATAAACGGGAGTTAGAGATCGATACCAAAACCGATGAGGGCACCTCTCTAGTTCCCCAAACCAAAGTGGTCTTCCCACCAAACTCCCCTTGAAAGTGATGCATCCAAATAGTCTTCATAAAGCTCGGAACGCATCCACTCTAAGGTACCATAACTCTCACGTAATGCGAGAGCCCACACCTACATCAAATACAATAGGGGTGGTCTTTGGTACCCATACTCTTTTGGGTCCATGGGGGTTAGCACCTTTCCTAACCCAAACAAATTTATTTGCTAAATTTTCATCATGTATTCTATCATAGCAAAATCTAGCAAGGTGGCCCTTACGTCCACAATGTGTACAAGTGTACACATGAGCATACATGGTGTGATGAGGCTGTACGTGAGGAGCATGTGTATGCCGTGTATGGTGTGCATGCAAAGATGGAACTTGTTTCTTACGAACCAAGGATTCCAAGCGTGTATGATTCAAAACACATTGGCTCAAAGTGGAGCCCAAACAATCAACATTCTTCTTTAGCATAGATATATCTTTTTCAATTAAAGAAGAAGTGTGGCATGCAATAGGTGAAGCTATCCTAGTATGGCAAACATGTGAATCAATATTATTTTTCAAAGAAACATTTTTCTTTAAACAATCATCTAAATCCTTAGAAATAGAAGCAATTTTTATTTTCAAGGATTCATTTTCTTTTAAAACAAAACTAACTTTTGAAGACAATTTTTCATTTTTCTTCAAAATATCATTACAATCATTTTTAGATTTTAAAAAATCATTTTCTTTTAGGGCAAGTTCAAACTTAGATTTCAATGAATCCCTTTCATTAGAAATCTCAACCTTCTCTTGCAAAATCAACTCAAGTTTTGAAAACAAATCCTCTTTTTCTTTATTTAACTTACAAGTTTTCTTTTTCAAAACTTTATATTTTTCAACGAGGTTCTCACAAACAATAGATAACTCTTCATTCAAAGCATTGGCATCCATACTATCATGATCATCAAATGAAGAGCTAGCTCTATCTAGTTGAGTATCCGAATGTACCTCAAGGGAGTCATTCCCTTGGACCATATAGCATCGTTGTTCGGATTTGTCTCCACTAGATTCATCCTCCGGTTGAATTGGCATTTGAAGCTTGGAGGTGGAGGTGGTCAACATAGTCCACACTGCAAAGGCGGAATCAAAATTAGAAACAAACATAAGATAATCTTTGGAAAGTGTGCTTCTAATAGTCTTTAGGGCTTGTGCATTGGCCCCTATATGATTGCTATTACCAAGATAGCATTTCTTGGTAGCGGTAAGAAAAACATGCAAGCTTAGGGTTTTCAAATACATAGACATCCTATATTTCCATGTGTCAATGTTGGAGACATCGAACATGGGAGGTGAAAAGCAATCCATAGGTGTGTGCAAACAAATGTATGTGCAAATGCAAATGTAGATTAGCAAATAGGATCTCACTCCTAGGTTGTTAAACCAAATATCAGGAGCGGAGGCTCTGATACCAATTGAAATCACTTAGAGGGGGGTGCATAGGTGATATGGCTAATCTAGAAACTAAATGCGGAAATTAAAACTAATTTGCAACTACACTTAGTACAACCAATGAGTGTAGCCGAATTCCCCGTGAAGGGCTCTGGACTAACTCCTCTTGATTCCTCTGAATAAGAGTTGAGGTACTATATGAAGCTCTCGTGGTTAAGTACAAGTGAGGCACACAAACACAAGCAAATATGAATGATATGAATGATGCACAACACAAATAAAGAGAGAGAGAGTTAAGAGACAATGGATCAAACGCAAACACAAAGATATGTTCCGAGGTTCGAGCCCCTAGATCTACGTCCCCGCCTTCACCGAGAAGGATTTCTAATCCACTATCTTGTCCACCGAGGACTCCCACCGAGGGAACCTCCACCGAGGAGGATTTGTACAACCGGGAGTACCGAACTCCTCTCTCAACCAATACAACCTCCACCGAGGCAAACAACCACAATCCACCTCTACCGAAGAGGAAAGGCCCGTAGCCAAACAACCAAACTCCACCTCTCACTAGAGGGAGCAAACCACAACCTCAACCTCTATCAAAGAGGGAGCAACCAATAAAGGGTTTTACAACAAGTGGTATATTTCAACCACAAACCACTTTCCTCTTTCCATAAAAACAATGATCCTATAGAGAGGATAGAATGATAGCTCAAGTGTGAAAAAACTAGAGTTTGAAAAATAAAAACTCAAAGAAAAATACTTGGGAAAACTCTTGTAAAAGATAGAAATGAAGAACAATACAAATCTCCTAATTTTTCTATTTTCTTTGATTTTTCCAAAAACTATAAAACAAACAAGATGAATCCTTTTTGGCACAAAAACACTTTTAAAAACTTGTTTAAAACACTTGTATATGAGAGAAATTTTGGCTCTTAAAATCTTAACCAAAATCCCAAAGAAATGGGGTTTATATAGGCCCAAACAGAAAACTAGCCGTTGGCTGTTTTTACAGCCAGATACGGCTGGCGGTCGACCGCCAACGGTCATATTTTTTACTGTTGGCTGCCTGCGGTCGACCGTAGAAAAACAGAGAGCAGAGCTCTCTGGTCCGGTCGACCGGCCCAAGTGCCTTGCCAACGTGCACAGGCTTGTGCACGTCGGTCGACCGACTCGGTCGACCGACTCTGGGTCCCGGTCGACTGGTCGGTCGACCGCCAGAGCCTGTCAGGCACTGTTCTGGCTCAGAAAAATATGTTAAAAATATTTCTAAAAATTACCATAAATCTTCTAAATATCCATAAAAATAGTTTTGTCATTTTACATGGATATACAAACTTGTGATAAATATTTCAAGACAAATATCAAACATTTTGAACCATTTTTGTGTCTTGCAAATATTATCAAAAACCAAAAACTATATTTTACCAAACTTGAATTTTTCAATAGGAAATCTGATTTTTCCTAAAACTCATGAATAGGCATATCAAAATAAGTTTGTCTAAGATATGAAGCATGTATGTATATCGAACACATCTAATATACATAAAAACCATTTAAACTTGTTTTGATCAATCTATTCATGAAAACCAATTCCAAAACATAAAACTTGTGTGTGTTGTGAACTTGAGCATTATCAACTATCTAATCTTTACACATGGATCTAAAACACACTAAACTATGGATACCTAAGTCTTCTTAACGATCTTCCATCTTCAAGTCGACTCGATCCAAACCGTGATCCACGAGCTTGACTCCAACGAGTGCAATGTATGATCTTGATGCTCGGGCTCTAGAATCACCATGTGAAATCTTCCAAACTCTTTGTTAAAGCTAATCACCAACTAATATCTTGATAAATGATCTGAAACTAAAATCATAAGATTATTAGTAAACATAACTACATGAGTTAATCATCATCAAAACTAGAGTGGAAGGCCTCTGGGCCAACAGGGGACTCCTTCTTCGGACATATAAATAGAGAACGCCGAGTGAGAGAGCCTCAGCCTCCGAGTTAGACTTGCAATAACTTAATCGGGCTACTTGCCTGATTGTGGATGAGTCTAGCAGTTGCCCAGTTGGAGATGAACATTTCGGACGATAGTTGCCCAACCGGGGATACCGGGGATGAGTCTTGCAGATGGTGGTTGCCTAATTGAAGATGAACCTTTCGGGTGGTAGTTGCCCAAATTGGAATGAGCCTAAGAGAGTCGGAGGTGAATGCTTGTGTTATCGTTCTCGAGTGGGGGCTTTTCATCTCGGAGCGTGCAAACATAAGACTCCAGGAAAAGAGTCCGGTGAGCAGATTGTTGGATCCTGTGAAGGATGTATGGTAGCCATTAGGAATTGGCAGATTTTATTAAATGATTTTAATAAAATACATAAAATTTGAATGAAGTACAAGGAGTATTATTCGCTAGATCCCCGTTTTTTATTTATAGGATTAGACTTAGTCTACCGCTCTGTACTGAGTGACCATGCGCTGCGATCAAGTTTGAGATGGATCTTTCTGCTGTCTTTCTGTCTCGAATGCTATTCCAAGAGTAAGGATTTATTCCCTAAGATACCCTTGCTGGACAAGGTCTTCGGGATGTTTGAGGAGGGACCGACATGGGGCAGTCCGATGCCCCTTGCAATCATGAAAGAAACAATAATCCTTCACTTCAGGACGGGAAGGATCATGTTGTTTTGGTTTAGGATGCTTCACCTAAGGTTGATCCTTGATGGCATTGAAGACATTCTGGATAGAGAGCTTCGGCGGGGTAAAGTTTCATCCACTTGATAAGCATGGAGTGGACTCTGTTGAGGGTTCAAGAATGGTTGCTTCTTGAAAGTACCTCTCTACGAACCTGGTTGCTAATAGGAGGGTCTCCGTGACGCGGCTTTGGTTTTTCTTCGTCACCGCTGCAGTTGAAAAATTGGTTGGCGAAGCTTTTCATTGCCTACTCCAACTGAGTGTATGGTTGGGCTCGGTACAGGACCCGCTCCAACGGGTGATGTAACGCCCCGATCCCGAGGGTATGGAGACGTTACTGCGACGTATATACGCAGGTCAGAAATACCCTCACGTATATATGCTAAGCATCAGTATAGGCAAGAATCAGAGTACGGAAGTACGTAGTGCTTTATACGTTCCAACATATGAGTACAATTACAAAGTTGTCATCAGATGTGACACAATATTACAAGGATATTACATCACCAATAGGCGCAAATGCGAGAAGACAAGGGGTATACAAGTATGAACACTACAAATAGCGCTCATAAGTTTTCAGAAGGAAAACTCGAGAGACGCACAAGGGGCCTGGAAGGATAGGGCTCTGGACGGTCTGCTGGGATCCACACTTCAGTTGCGCCACTCTGATCAGCAACTGGGAGAATCCACATGCTTCAAGCTCCAATACCTGAACATGAGGATCCAGGGGAGTCAGAACTCCCCGGCGAGTGGTGATGCGAATGCCAAGTGACGAGCATAGATAAGCACACGTGTATCGATAAATCTGAATCATAAACATGCATTGAAAACTGTGTCGTGGGCACAAGCATGCAGGAGCAAGTAGATATACAGCAAATGATATCAAGTAGGGAATACTCATAGTATTATAAGATAAGAGTAGGAGACTGGTGGAATAGAACACAAGTGGTAAAATAGGATGTAAGCAGTTATAATATAATAATGATCATAAACTGGAATTCGATGTAAAACCCGATGAAAGCAAACTCGACAAGCACACAACAGATACATAATTAGCATCTTTTATTACTATTATTATTACTCATCTTACCCAGATGTCTAGATATGTGAACTAGCGTCCCAGCACACATATAACCACATCTAAATAAAGCAAGGTTGTTACTGAAAATCAATGGGGGTATTAACGAATAATATTTACAGTGGGTCCCGTGCATGCCAGGACCACGGTCCAGGATGTTCTGCTGCTGGTGCTCGGAACCGGCCACAAGGCTTACAAGAGGGTCTTATAGAATGCCCTTATCATGATGGTACCAGGAAGAAGAGAGCCAGTACTCCCCTCGGTCGCTTGGAGGCCCACAGGTCAGACCGAAAGTTTTAGTTGCACAACATACCTAATGCCACTGTAAACACAACATGAACATATATTGATAGTCGCAAGTTTCCCCCGACCCGATGTAAGTTGTTCCTTTTTATGATTTATTATGTAATTATCAATTTACGGGAATAGCAGGTGCAAGACATGATCAGGAGTTCATGAGTACATGAGTACTATAGATTCAGGTCACTGTATATATAATACAGGATAACAAATATAGTATTCTCGTAAATGTGATAGTCACTGGTCAAATATTAATATAATAGGAGGCGGGTGATAAGCCGTGTTATAATAGGAGAAAGTGCTAAGTAGTAGCATATCGGGTGTCAGGTGTTACATGACATGAGGTGATATCAGGCAGGTGACAAGGGACAACATAGTATATGTTAGCACATCAAGTGAAAGCATGCCAGGCGATACAGGAAAATAGTACGATATACAAGACTAGTACGAATACCAGAAAATCATGCAGTTTCAGGAAAAACAGTATAAGTAAGATTTCAAACTCTTCACAACCATAAATAGAAGAATTGATAAATTGGTAAACAGGTAATTCAGTAGGCAAGCGAACATCCATGCGGAGGTAAGCGGAGCTGAAGCGAAGCTAATGTACAACACTAAATATTATCACATTCGGCGAGGTTACAGCTCGCAGCGTAATTAGACACACGTGTCGCAGCAAGCGTATGAACGCCATGCTAGCGCTCACGGGGAAGCCACTCTCACGGGGTAAGTATGCTCGAACGGAGTAAGCGGTAAAGTGTTGACGCTAGGTCCGCCTACCAGGCGTAGCATACAGAAAGTCCAGAGGACTTTAAAACCTCAGAGGGGTTGAACCTGGAGGTTAGGCCCGAAGGCAAGGGTACCTGCAGAAGGCGTTAGTTCCAAACAACACATAAATAGAGCCCAAGAACAAATACATAATGCAAATACAAGTCGACCAGACGAAGGGGAAGTCAAAAAGGAAAGCGAGAACACTTGCCTTAATCTGTGAAATGCCTGATCTCTGGAATTCAGGTAACAAATGCATAATGCATTAAAGAGAAAGTGATAGAGAGAGAAGGAAATCAAGAGAGAGAAAGAGAATAAGAGAGAAGAGAAAGAAAGAGAGAGAGCTAGAAAGAGAAGTCCATAGAGAGAGAATGCAAAGGGAGAGAGAATACAGGGACAGAGAGTGTACAGGGAGATGTAGTGTTGAGAGTGAGACGCGGGGTCGCAGACGTGGGGGTCGCGTTGCGTAGATTTTCACAAACGTGGGGTTCGAGACCCGCATTTAAGCTATAACAGGAGAAGAACGCAGACGCAAGCCTAAGCTCCGCGTCACGTTGATACAAGAACGCGAGGATCGCGTTATATAAATATCAAGAACGCGAAAATCGCGTTAAAGAATTGCTGGGGTGCGGGGGTGAGCTCCGCATCTATAAATTAACATAAGAAAAAGAGAGACAGGGAGATGAGAGAGTGAGCGTCCAAGGAAAGAAAGAGAGAGAGAAAGAGAGACGCAAGGATGAGGGGGTGAGAGAGACGCAAGGATGAGGGGGTGAGAGAGACGCAGTGATGGGAGAAAGGGAGAGATGCAGGTTTGTGGGGAAAAATTAGAGAAGAAAAGAAAAGAAAAAGGAAGGAAAGAAAAGAAGGAAAGAAAGAAGAGAAAATGAAAGAAAGAAAGAAAGAGGAAAAGGAGAGGAGCATGGCCGGCTGGTCGGCCAGGTCTCGCCGGCGGCCGGAGGTGGCCGGCGGCCAAGGGCCGGCCGCCATAGGGGCACCCAAACTCAAGCCAAAGAGGAGAGCAAGTCTAGTTCATTTGGGGTTTTTGGAGTTTTCGAAATGGTGTTTCGGAGAACGAAGTTATAGCTCGTTGGAAAGAGTATTCCGAGGAGAAGAAGATGGCATGGTTGTCGGTGGCTAAGGTGGTGTAGGTGCTGGTGGAGATGGTGGAGAAGATAATGGTGAAGATGGGTTGTTTTGGTGGAAAAAGGAGGAAGAAGATGGTGGTGTGGTGGTGGTGTTGTTGTTGGAATGGAGAGGGAGATGGAGGAGAGAATGGTGGAGAAGTTGTGGAGATGGTGGTGGAGATGGTGGGTGGAGAGGGTGGTCAACCAAGGAGGCACGGTGGCTGGTTGGGCTGCTGTTGGTTGGCTGGAAATGAAGAAGGAAAGAAAAAATGAAAGAGAGAGAAAGAAAGGTGGGTGTGTATATATATAAAAGGAGTTGATTATTACAAGTTTGCCATTGAGTTAAAAGAAATGAGACTTGCGTCTCATTCAAAATCAGATTCGCGTCTGCCAATTGCCCAGACGCGGGTGATGAAACCTGCGTCCCTCAGAAAAATGCGAAAGTTGCGTTTGATGGAAAAGACAAAAAGGACAAAAAGGCATGGTGACTAGATTCAGAATTGATTTTTGAAGGACATTAACATTAAATGTAGAATGGAGAGAATCTCTGCATTAAAGATCGATTCCATGTTTGGTGAGCCTCACATCTGGCGAGCAGAGAGAAAATGGAAAAAGAGAAAAGTAAAATATCAAGATAAAATTCCAGTATCTGGGAAAACACCGAAACTCCGGAAAAGCCTGAAAAATGAAGTAACTTGGAAAGATTTTTAAACATTCTCAAAAATAATAAATATTATTTAAAGATGTTTGGTGGAATTAGTTTTCAGAGATTCAATCCCGTTTTCAAAATAAAAATCCTAAAATTCACCATTGATACTGGTGTACACCTGGTCCTGGTAGGCCGGATTTTGATAAATTCTGAGAAATTTTCAAAAATGTATTTAGATAGAAAATATGATTTTAAGAAATAATGTGAAACCTATTTCTAGAATTTCAACTCCATTTGTAAATTAAAAATTCGAGAATCGGTCAGCGGCACTGGTCAACACCGGTTTTGAAGATTTTCAATTTAATTCAGAAAAACTTCAGAAAATCATAGTAAATCTAAAATATTGAAAAACAGTGTTTGAAATAGAAATCGGTTAAATCTGACTACCAAAAAGATCAAATCAAATAATAACCTAGAATCGGGTCCCCGGTTCAGACTAGGGCTGACTCCGAGTTCACGAATCCAGATCCAAGGCAAAATGATCATATAAATAATTCATAATACAAAACAAATACAGGAAGTAAATCAAAAAAATACGGTCAGAAAATATGAATACGCAACTAAGTACGTATTCCAGGAGCGGGTGTTACATTCCATCCACCTTATAAAAAAATGCGTCCTCGCAATTTCGATAAGGGGTAAAATGATCACAAAAAGGACATGGACAGGAATTATGCCAATCAAGATATGAATAATTAAAGGTTACGCAACCATGTTAACTGAAATAATGATCGGAACATAGATATCTTTTGCACTTCTTGCTGTATATATCTTCTGATGGTGCCATAATAATGCTGATCAGATGTCTGCTGATAAAAGAACACTACCATAACCTCAAAAGACTAACCCATTCTAAATAATATAACGTGAGCTGACTTGGTGAGATAATCAATAATACTTCTTTCAGACTGCGAACCTAAGCTGATGAAATCTACAGAAATCTGTAGTGCTGAAATCCATAATATAATATGAAATCCTGCATGGCATGATGTTGTCCTTAACAAAGAGTCTGCAGTAGAATTACTGATGTGCAGCATACATACTAATTCCCCAAGAATAGACCAGAATACCCAAGGTAAAGAAAACTCTGATAATACTGAGTATAAATCAAGAAGTCCAATAATTTAGAATTTCTGCATACTGGGCGTTGCCAACTCTGAAAGACGTAGCCAAGAATATAGAATAACCATGAAGAATTCTGAATACTGACTTCTGAATGATAACCCGACTGCAGATGAAACATGTAGAAGATATCTGGGCCCTGTAAGATTGGTCGAATGGATCGTTCATAAGGATCATGGAGATAGTTCAGATACAGTGATAAAACCCTCTTCAGCGGATCCATGAAAACACGCTAGGCGGAAGAAATCCGAGGAACGGGCTAGAGTGCTAAGCGTTGAAGGGACTAGCCACGGACGAAGCCAAG
The DNA here is from genome assembly GCA_038442645.1 of Agave tequilana. Taxonomy (NCBI): domain Eukaryota; kingdom Viridiplantae; phylum Streptophyta; class Magnoliopsida; order Asparagales; family Asparagaceae; genus Agave; species Agave tequilana. The sequence continues at coordinate 189,668 of JAVJIF010008170.1, read as the reverse complement.
CTTAGGTGAGGTCATCGTGTAACACAGCTCAGGCGTTAAGCATTAGGGTGCAGCGGAGCTAACGCTCTGCGAGGCTTGCACTTGGCGAAGCTCACGCTGCGAAGCCAGCGCATAACACAATGCTAAATGCTAAGCACCAGGGTGCAGCAAAGCCTACACCAGGTTAGGTCCACGGGTGATTAGAACACGACCCTCGCTTGGCGAGGCTAGCGAAGCCTATGGTCCACCAAATCAATAAAGACTGCCAGGAGTTGGTGGCTCTGAGAACATGATCAAGAAATCATAATAACCAAAACGAGTCCAGAATGCTGTCTTCTGAATAATAACCTGACTGCAGATCAGTTCTGAGAATACCCGAGTTCCATGAACATGGTCGAAGAAATCATGATCGCTATTGGAGTAATAAAGGAAAATACCATAACTCTGTCTGACAGAAGTCCTGAATCTGGAATACTATTTTATACTGACACTCCTCATGTAATGATACAGTCTATCTGATTATATAAGTAATGACTACTCCACTTGCTGTACTGGTCCCCCGTGATGTATCCATAAATACAAGAATAGAATGTGAGGCCAAAGATCTATCCAATATAAGACAATGTGATGTACCAGAGTCGAGAATGCTAGAAAATAATGAGAGCAAACCACATCTGCCCTGCTGTTACCTCTCTAGTCTACGCATATCTTAAGTTGGCATAAGGATTATGAAAATCAGAATAGTAAAAAAAATAGAAGAGATAGGAACCATGAAATAGGGAGGTAGACACAGACGAACTACGATTGGTGATGATAGTGCAATGAGAAGGATATGATATGGAGAACTTACCAACTCCCGGACATGATAAAATAGGGATAATGGTTACTATCAGTATCCTTCGGATTCCCGTTTCAGATATTGAACGTCCCTTCCTGTTCTCACTCCACCCGTATCTTGACTTCCTCTTTAGTCAGATTATATATTTGCCTCCTTCTACCATTTGCCCTAGCTCTTGGTCTCTTTTATATCTGACTCTACGCTTGATGCTGGGGATGAAGTGAGATTACTCTGCCAGTAGGTCGTGGATTCCCTCCCAATGGTGATACTGGATGAATTAATCTGATCAGTGTGATGTTCTCTGCCTCCTTGAACGGACAGTCACTTTTCAACTGATCTCCGGACTCGTATACGACATAATTCATAACCTTTATGGCAGTTGCGTTGTAGGTGCCCGGCTTCAGACAGTACCCATATGTCATATGCTGAGAGCAAGGTTGGAGCATGGCTTAGCTAGTGGGGCATCCAGGGGCCTGTCTGAGTCTTCAACTTCCATCGGCCAGTCTGAGTCTTCAACTTCCATCAACTGAGAGGGTCTCTTTGCCAACTTCATCTGCATCTCATCATGATCTTTCTTCTCTGGGTCCGTTCTACTTCCCGAGCGATGGCAAAAAAACTTGAGAATGCTTCTTGGACTGCTTGGGAATAAGAAACATCTTGATCCTCATCTTCAGTTCTCACTAAAATATTACTTGCTCGGTTCTCCTTGTCAGCCACCATGTACGGTGCAAATCGAAATTGAAAGTACACCTAGAGGGGGTGAATAGGTGTAAGGCTAATCTAATGATAAATAATGCGAAATTAAAAAACTAATTGCAACACACTTAGTGTAACCAAAGAGTGTAGCCGAATTCCCGGTGAAGGGCTCTGGACTATCTCCTCTAAATCCCTCTAAATAAGAGTTGAGGTACTATGTAAAGCTCTCTTGGTTTAACACAAGTATGACACTCAATCAAATTCAAGCATATAAATGATATGAATAATATGAAATAATGCAAGGCACAAAGTAGAGAGAGAGTTTAAAGATAGTGGATCAAACGCAAACACCAAGATATGTTTCGAGGTTCGAGCCACTGCTCTATGTCCCCGCCTTCACACAGAAGGATTCCACTATAGCGTCCACACAGGACTTCCTACACAGGGAACCTCTACTGAGGATTTGGATAATACAAACCGGAGTACACAACTCCTCTCTCCAACAATACAACCTTTACACAAGAGGCAAAGCTCAACACAAATCACCTCTACACTTAGAGGGATGGGCACTTAGCCAAACAAGATAAACCTCTCACTAGAGGGATAAGGCTCAAAGCCACAACTCCAACAATCACCTCTTCACTAAGAGAGATAACAACACAACCTCCACAATTACCTCTCACTAGAGGGATAATAACACAATCACCTCTCACTAGAGGGATATCACAAAGTAAGGAAGGTTTACAACTCTTGGTTGTATCAACAACCACAAACCAATTTTTTCACAAAATAGATCCTAATAGATAAGATAGATAGATATCTCAAGTGTGAGAAAATAAAGTGTTTGGAACAAAGAAAAACACTTGGGAAAATCTCCAAATAGATCAAGGCCAAAACTAATTCCCAAAGACTCTCTTTTCTTTGAATTTTCCAACACTTTAAAACAAATAAAGATTGATCTTTTAAAACAAAAAAAAAACTCTTTTAAAACTTGTAGCTAAAACACTTCTAAAGATGAGAAAATTTTCTCTTGAAATTGTTGTCTAAAACAGCCTAAAGAAGTGGGTATTTATACCCCAAAAACAAATCTGCCCGTTGGCAGTAGGAAAGGGCAATTTTGCCCTTCCGGTCGACCGCCCAGTCGACCGACCAACGGTCAATTTTATGACCGTTGTGCTTCCAATCGACCGCCCGGTCGATCGGGACTGGATACAGAGAGCAACAGCTCTCTGCTGGTCGACCGGCCGGTCGACCGGGGCCATTTCCAGAGAGTAGAGCTTTATGGACGGTCGACCGCCCGGTCAACCGAACCACCAGCCCAAGTTGGCATGCACGTCTGTGCACGTCGGTCGACCGGACCGGTCGACCGACTTCTGCAGCGGTCGACCGGTCCGGTCGACCGACAGAAGGCCAGTCCAGCTATTAAGGGATTTAAAAACTAGGTTATTTGCCTTCTAAAAAATCCGATAAAATACACATAAATTCCACAAGAATAAGTTCTTAATGATCTTTGAAATATAAATATGTGTGACAAAAATTCAACACATATTACAAACTTTTTGAACCATTTTTGTGATATTAAAATTTTGGCTTTAAACAAAATCTGTATTTTCCAAAACCAAACTTTGAAATAGAAATCCGATTTTTCCAAAACACATGTAAATACAAAAACATGATATTGAAACAACTTTGAAGCATATTGTATATGGATAGAATCTAATATATATATATAAAGATTTATATCTATGTTTTTGACATGAAATCCAATATCGGTTAAATCGAAAACCAACAACCAATAAACTTAAAACTTGTGTGTGTATGTGAACTTGAGCATATCAACACTATCTAATCTTTACAATGATCTAAACATACTAAACTAAACACAATACCGAAGTCTTCTTGTCTCCAAGCCGACTCGATCCAAACGCGATCCAACGAGCTTGACTCCAACCGAGTACTAGATGCGATCTTGACGCTCGAGCTCTTGAATCTACATGTGAAAGCTCCAAAACACCTTTGTTGAAGCTAATTGTTTTCCATATAATTTGCAAAGGAGAAAACTTACAATAAAAGAGTTTGAGGAGCTAAATTACAAGTATTCTAAAAGATTACAAGCAGATCTCCTCAGAGATTCTGGAGAAGTGTGCCGATAGGAGTCTGGTCAGCGCGCAACCACTTTGTTCCTTTGACGATGCGAGCGATGAGATTCCCTTCTCGCCTGGTTCGGGGAATCAGAGAACAGAAGGTTGGTAGAACCCTCTTGCTACTTCTCAAAACCTGCCTTCAATTAGGAATTCCTTCTCGCCTGGTTCCGGAGATTCCTTGAAAAGAAGGTATTAGGGTATCAGCACCCTGATTAGAGAAGCAATTCTCTATAAAGTCTCTGAATTCAAGAACGCACGGTGCTTTGTGAAGAAGTCTCTGCTTGTGGAGTCTTCTCTCTTGCGTATCACCTCCTTCTCTTCTTCTGGAGGTGGTCCTCTATTTATAGGGAGAGCAGGGGTATAATCGTCCCTTGATGATATGGAAACAGATTGAATCAAATCTGTTTAAATCTGGGAAGTAGCCTTGCTACGAGGCTAGGATCAGCTTCTGCGAAGCTAGAAATGGCAGGTCGGTTGATCTTCTTGATCTGTTTTGATCCTTTCCATATCGTTGGAGGATTTCCCCTGATCTTCTTACTCGTTTTAGAAGAGTCAAGAGATTGTGGCAATCAACTGCCAAATTTGATCTCAGATTTGATCTTGATTGGATTTGATCTCAATCCTGATTAGATTTGATCTCATCTGGAGATTTGATTGGTCAAAGGTTGACCATAGCAGACCAGCAGCGGCGATGCCTGCTTTGAACTCACAGCGGAGCTGGAGGCAGTATCTGGCGAAGTCAGAAGAAAGCTCTTCGGCGGAGCTAGATAACATCTGTGGCGAAGCTACCGTATACCCTTTCTGCGCAGTTGCATGTGGCTTCAGGCGAAGTTAACTCTCTCTGCGGAGTTACGCTCTAGCAGTTCAGGTGAAGCTATAAGTTAGCTTCCTGGCGAGGCTTTGAATAGCTTCAAGGCGAAGTTGGATGATTTTAGCCTCTCAGGCGAGGCTATCCCTTTGGGCTCATGCGATGCTAAGTGGTAGCACCTTAGACCTGCTGAGGTCTGTTCAGAAACAATCCGGGTTCACTGTCTGCTTGCTGGATCAGTGGAGTCCAAGTTGCTTCCCTGTCCCTCGGAGATGGGTGAAAACTGGTCTTCAGCTCGTCTGTCACTTGTCTTTTGTAAATGTCAACAAGTTTAGACATTGTTCAGACCAATAAGAATCTTGTCTTTTGTAAGTGTCAACAAGACCCCCTTCAAAGTTTTCGAAAGTCTGCAATAGTCCAGACTTCGAAATACTTTGAATTGCTTTGATTGGTGGTATGTGAAGTACGAACGTCGCCATGATGGTTGAGTTCAGCTTCGCTTTTAATCCTTCTTTGGGATGTAGATTCGCCGAGGAATCATGTAGATTCGTCGAGGAATCATGTAGATTCGCGTCTGGGTAGCTTCGCGGCTAGGTAGGTTCGCTCTGGAACATCTGTTGCTTTCCCAAGGCCAACTGTCGTGGGCCGGTTACGAGAAGGATCACTTCTTCTCTCGCACTGATCGAGGGAGATATTCTCCCCTCGCGCGTTTCCAAGGGAGGATATTCCCTCTCTTCAAGGCGCCATGAGTGCATTTATGAGGGAGACGCTTCTTCCTTTGCACGGTTCCAAGGGAAACCGTCCCTTTTCTCAAGGCGCAGTAAATGCCTTAAATGCGCTCGTGCTTCCACGCTTGAGGCGGCAACGCTCAGGTCATCAGGCCTATAAATAGGACACTTGAGGTCCTCTGAAAAGAAGTGATCTGCTCTTCTTCTCTTCTCTTGGTTGAAAGAGATACTCAGATCTCTGAACTAGTGGGAATGCCCACTCTGGTCATTATCCGGCCAAGGACCGGTAAGTCTTGATCGTTCAACGACTTCACCAATAATCTTTCAGGGAGTTCTTCTCCCTTAACTTAGCTTTGATAGCTACTTCAGGGATTGATTTCCCTTGTTCTTAATTGACTGAGCTGCAGAGAAGGATTTTATCATAGCTTCCCAGCGAAGCTATCATCTTGACTTGATCAAAAAAAGATCACTGCATGTTAAGTCCACTACACAGGTAGAACTTGGGACTTAGTTCCTTCAAGGTTGAGCCAGTCTTGCCATATAGGTGGGGCTAAGACTGTGTCCCCCAGGATCAGTCTGGCTTAGCCATATAGGCGAGGCTAGGACTTAGCGTTTGCTGAGCTAACCCATCATTGCTGTGCAGGCGAGGCTATCCTCTGCTTTAGCTGAAACCAATGCTTGACTGGAGCAGATTGCTTCGCCTCAAAGAATTTGACTTAGTATTTTTGCGGCTTCTCCCGTGTGTAACTGCTAATCTGTTCTGATTTGCATTGCAATGAGCTATGTTCACCAATCTTGTGACTTGATGAAAGAGACCGAAAAGTTGCCTTATGCTTCCCCAGTTGAAGCTTTACTTTTAAGCAGGAGGAACAAACTGGGGCAGCTGATGTGTGTCCCAGAGGCTGTTGGCAGTCGCTTATCCGAGATGATCCCTTTTGAGGCAAGGCTGGTGGTCGCTTATCTGAGATGATCCACTTCGGGAAAGAGGACGTCACCTGTGAGATCACTGATCTTGTCCTGGTGGCACCATCTGTCCTTATGTGAAGGATTATGGCCTTGTGCAGGAGGAAGGCCTTTCGTGTCCAGTTGGTCTGGCTTGAAAGCGGATAAAACCACTTGTATGCCTTTTGCGCAAATGATCCTACTGAGCAACTGAATCTGTTGTACGAAACACAACCTTGATGTAGTATCAATATACCTTTCCTCTTAAATCAATGAAAGTTCATTTTCTGCTCATTTGATTTTTGCCTGCCTTCATTGAGAACGGGGCTGAACTTCGTGCGGAGTTAAGGACAAGGTCCTTTTTGAATGAGCTTCGCGCGAAACTGGCATGTCGGCGAACTGTGCCTTTAGCGGGCTAAGGCAACCCTTTTGGCGAAGTTCTTAATGAACTTGTGCGAAGTCCGCACTTTGACTCATGGCGAGGTTAGCCCTTAGTGGCTAAATCAGCGCTTCTCGGGAAGGCACTTTAGGCGGCGTTTCGAATTAATTTGAAACGACAGCCTGTACTGTTTACAAGGCATCGTTTCAGGCGCTCATTGGCCTATAAAAGCCCGATCGGGCTGAGAAAGAGCAGATCTCTTTACTTAAAATTTTTAGAGACCTTTGACTCTTCTTCTTCCTCTTTCCTCTCCATTTAGAAAGTTTGAAAGCTTCCGTAGCTCTTCAATGGCGCCCAAGAGACGAGCGGGAAAAGAAGTGGCCACTTCTGCAGCGGAGGGTCCTTCTCCTCCTCCGGTCATCGAACGACAAATCGCCGGTAGGGATCTTTCCCTTTCGATTAGAGACTGCCGTCTCTCTTTTAAAGCCGATGTTTGGCTATCTTTGGATGAATCCAGAATGATCGAGCATGATCTGATATTGTTAGGGAATCCATTTCCCTTCATTTCCCTTATTTTCTCGGACGGGGATCTAAGAACTGAACAGTTCTTCTTTAAGCTTCTAGGCGACGCTATCACTTGGGCTGTTTTCGTCCTGTTGAACAACAGGATATGGATCTGTCCCTTCAATCGTGGTCGTAAAGGATTAATGACCATAATGCCCTTTTGACGAAGTTAGTCCTCGGGGCTGTACCGCCTTCTGCTTAAGCTTTCTCGACGCGAAGCTAACACTTGGACATTTTCTGCGAAATGCGGACTTGACTGTGAGGCTAAGCTTTGTTGAAGCTATTGCCTTGCAAGCTTCGCTCAAAGGGCGAGGCTATGCCTTGGCGAAACTTGTGTCTTTGTGTTCGCTTGGCTGATGAACTAATCATAATTCCTTTTTTGCTTCTGCAGTGCACTACACTCCTGGTCCTTTAAACAGCCTATTCGGGATGACCAGGGGATCGGACGGCAATATCAGTCAGCAATTTCAAGGGCAGGCCTCTCTGTTTAGTGAGCGGAGTTCTGTCGTCCGAGACACGCTTATTCATGGTGGTGATCAATACACCACGAGGAGTATTTTGACTACGGCTCCCCTTGAAGATATCGACCGTCGAACTTATAGGAAGCCCGACTTCATGTTCGAGGATGCCGCACCAGACCCTGATCACCAACTATTGGCAGGGGAAGGGCAGTGGATTTTCCAGTTGGATGGTGAGAAGTTCTACCTTCCGTCCAACAAGCGTCATTTTTCTTTGTCTTCCTTCTAGTTCGTGACGCAGGCTCGGAAGATGTCGTGAGACGTGAGCCGGAGTACTGACTCTGTCCACATAGGAAAATTGATGCTTCAATCTCCTGGTTATGCAAGAGCGGGGCCTCCTCACTGCATAATGGGTCTACATCCTGGGAATGTGTCGCGAGAGATCCCAGTGGGAGAGAATCCTGCTGTGGCACTGACCTTTGGCAACTAATTCTGCGAGGTCAATGGGAACTACCCAGCTACTGACTTCAGGACTCCAGGCTGGATTCACCCTCCGAAGGCATGGTAGAGGGATTTAACTGTATACATCCTCGCTCATTTCGAGGAGGATTTGGAGAGGCTAAACCTCTATGAGGCCGTCAGGGCGACCTGCTACGGTATTGAGATGAACGTGGCGTGCTTCTACGCCATCTTTGAATTGTATTGCCCAGCTTCAGGGACCTTCTTCACCCCTATCGGTGAGTTGGGTATGGCCTTGCATGAGATGTGGGAAGTCTCTGCTCTGCTTTTTGGGTCTCTTCCCTATGAAGAATACTTCCCGTGCGAGGCAGAATTGGCTCTTCTGGAGAAGCAAGAGCCTGCCTTGTTCGAGACCTACAGGGAGTTAATGTGCCACTTGTACATTTGCTCCAGTATGCATGGGGGCAGTAAGGGAACCTCTTGTAGCTTGAAGAGCTGGGGAGATTATTTGTTCCCAGATATGGAGAACACTCCTGAAGCGGCTCACTGTGGAGTTGCTGATGAAGACATCTTTAACCGGATGCAAAAGCACTTCCAAGGGGATCTAGTTATGAAGGAAGACGATGGTCCCTATGAGCAGGGTGATGTCCTTCGAAGTTTCCATCATCAGGCTCGCAGGCCGATGTCCCGGAAGGCACTTCTGGCTGGTTTCTTAACAGTCTGGCTGAAGAGGTGCGTGGTGCCATCTTCTTCGGGTGACATCGTTCATCTGAATGTTTTGCTGCCCGTTGTTCGTTTGGTTCATGGTCGTCCTCTGGGACTTCTCTCGGCCATGGTGTGCTGTATCCAGAGAGGCCTTCATGCATTGACGGAGGCTTTTTGTAGGCCACCAACGACGAAGCGTGGAAAGGGGACCATTTCGCCCCGCGACGGACCTAACCCCAGAATAGGTCTGCCGTATACTTACTTGATGGCATAGTTCGCCCTGCATTGTCCTTCTTTAATTGAAGCTGGAGAGGATCCCCCGCAAGATGTTCGAATGGCGCTCCTCCGCCGATTCGAAGGATGCTCATGGCAGAAGACTTACGTGGCTGAGACCCGTAAATTAGTACGTCGCTATGACGTCTATAGTCTCTTCCGCTGTTTTTCCCGTATTCGGGGTGCAGGCTATGAGGAAGAGTTCAAAGATGCGGGGGAGGGGCATTCGTCCCTGAGCCGGGGAGTTTTTGAGTGGCTGGTCAGCATCCGGCCTTCACATATATTATACCGGAGCGGGGATAGCTGCTACTTGGAGCCTTATGTCCCAAGTCGGTTTGCTCGACAGTTTGGATATGACCAACTGTACGTGGGCAACCCGAATCTCAATCTGGCTTTCATGGGGAGCCTTATTGATGGGGCCCGTGCTTGGCAATTCTTCATTGCGGGCTGTACTGGGGCGCGGCTGCGTACGCCGTTGAGGACTCCCAATCTTCTAATGACCCTGAGCTTCTGCCAGTGGTATGGAACTTCCAACTCCATACCCCTTGGATTCAATGCTAACAGCTCTGGTGTGAAGTTAATTTCTCAGCGGCTAAACGGAAGGTCTCTGAGAGAAGGGAAGGTAAGAGGGTTCGCGTCCCAGGCATGGAGGAATTCGTTGCTGTGGATGACAGCGAAGCCTCGGATGCAGAAAGTCCTCGCTTTGAAACGGAGACAGGTGCCGGGGCTTCTGCAGCCGGTTCTGGCGTGATGGGGACAGTTCCCCCAAGACATGTAGAAGAAGCAGAGGAGGAAGGTTCTAATGCCCCTCTCAAGCGCAAACGGACAGGTGGGTCTCGTAGGAAGGAGTTGGTGAAGAAGCCCCGTCGCCGAGCTCCTACGGTTGTTATAGAGGGCGAACCATCTGTGGCGGTTCCTCCTCTTGTCCCCTCAGTAGTTGAACCGTCGGTTGCTGAACCGACTACTGGTGAAGTTTCTTCGAACTTAGGTAAGATCAGCTTCGTCTTTGTAATATATCTTCTATGTGTTCCGGATAGCTCATTATTTGCTTCTTGATACAGGAGTTGAGGACGCTGGAGAGCAAGGGGAACATTATGATCCCCTGTTTACTTATGAAACTGAAGCTGGCTCTTTTGCCCTCCAGGAGAAGTCCGGAGGTGATGCGGCTGACATTGGTCCTTCGGGTGCTGGGACTTCCAAAGGAAGTCCTGTAGCGTCAAGCTCTATTGGATGGTCTACGGGAGACTCGGCAAGCGAAAGCGGGCCGGCCATTCGTGTTGACTCCGCAAAGAATTTTCCGATGGAGCCCATGGAGACTGATGTGGCTGCCGAGATGTTTGAGGCGACATCGTCTTTTGGTATTGTTCTGACCTTTTGGCTTCTACTGCCTGTTGTGTCTTGCCTAAACACAATTTTGTTGCAGTTGTTCCGCCTCAGGGTGCGTCAACTTCAAGGGAACCAGTTGATCTTCCTGAGGAGTCCAGGGGTGATATAAGCACTTCGACTGCGGCGGATGCTGCTATGTTGAACGCGCTGTATGGTGATTTACCCCTTTATCGGCCTGAGCTAGCCAAAGGAACAGAGGTTGAAGGGGTGGTAGTCCCGGAGGTGTCCTCACTCCCAACTATATCAACGAGTGAGGCGCCGTCAGTTATGGCACGTGCAGAGCTGAGGGTGATTACAAGCCCTTCTTTCCCAACGCTGGTGGTTGAGCCTGCTGTTCAGGAGATGATCACTAGTCCTACCTCAGCGGTGGCTAGTGTACTGGTTTCAATGAGGACTTCGCCGAGCTCAACGATGATTTGTCATGCTGCTGCAGCCGGTGTTCCCGGCGTTCCTTCCACAGTGGTGTCAACCAGGCTGGTGGAATTTTCTGAAGTTGTCCGTCTACCAGAAGTGGCCGAGATCGAAAATGATTTTATAGGTGACATAGTCGATAGCTTTTATAAAGGCTTAGGGCGATCCATCGATCTGGTCTTGAAAGGTTCGACTATGTCATTTTCAACTTTAAAGGTGGTCCTCTACCGCAGTATTGAAAGTATTCGGGACCTTAAAGGGTATCACCAGGCCACTGCCTTGGAACTCCTGGTAGATCAATTTGAGAGGGACGTAGAGGAATGGCGCCGTCTTAGCCGCTCAGACCTGGAGTCTTCGGTTAGTGAGCAGCTTGCGCATCTTGTCGCTCAAATGCATGAAGCCCATCTTGCTGCTCAGGAGGTTGCTAAGGCTATTTTTTCTGACTTGAAATCCTTGGAGACAAGGAAAGTAGAGGTTGGGAATGCCATTGATGCCTCCACCAGTGCTCTTCTTGACGCTGAAGACAAATTTGGGAAGGCCAAGGAGATGATCAGGAAGGCAAATCTTCTCTTATCCAGGGCTGAACCAGTGCGTATTGAAGAGACTACGCGGCTTGAGCAGCTTAAGGCCCAGAGTGACGAACTCTCGCGGCAGGAGTTAGCTCAGAGGGCAACCTTGGTTGAGGTCGAAGCTCGTTTGGCCCAGGCGACGAACTTTAATGAGGTTGAGCTGAGGTCGCAGGCGCTTGTCCGGGCTGCTAATGATAGGAGGACGAGGCTGGCTTCCCTTGAAGAACGGATCAGATCTTATAATGTACGCCCGTAGTTTGTAATATATGTGCCTCCATGTATCCCATCCTTTTGGAATCAATGAAAATAATATTTTTGTTTTGACTCCCTGTCGAATCCCCAAATTGTTCCACTTTCTGAATTGTCGGTTCCAAATAGTATTGGTGCCATTTGAGAGAATAGTCCTTTGCTGGATTGAATGCTGAGACTTGGCAGTCTGTCAGTTCAGAGGTCGCGATGACATAACTGGTTGAGGAGCCACCAAGCTTCAAGGTTGGTGATACTTGTCTTTTGTAGATGTCAACAAGTATCGAGACCTATCTTTTGTAAATGTCAACAGGGCTCGGGGTTGAGACTTGTCTTTTGTAAATGTCGACAAGCTCGAAATTGAGACTTGGCTGTCTGCTGGTTCAGAGGTCGCAATGACATAACCGAATAAGACGCCACCAAGCTCAAGGTTGGTGATACTTGTCTTTTGTAGATGTCAACAAGTATCGAGACCTGTCTTTTGTAAATGTCAACAGGGCTCGGGGTTGAGACTTGTCTTTTGTAAATGTCAACAAGCTCGAAATTGAGACTTGGCTGTCTGCTGGTTCAGAGGTCGCAATGACATAACCGAATGAGACGCCACCAAGCTCAAGGTTGGTGATACTTATCTTTTGTAGATGTCAACAAGTATCGAGACCTGTCTTTTGTAAATGTCAACAGGGCTCGGGGTTGAGACTCGGCTGTCTGCTGGTTCAGAGGTCGCAATGACATAACCGAATGAGAGCCACCAAGCTCAAGGTTGGTGATACTTATCTTTTGTAGATGTCAACAAGTATCGAGACCTGTCTTTTGTAAATGTCAACAGGGCTCGGGGTTGAGACTTGGCTGTCTGCTGGTTCAGAGGTCGCAATGACATAACTGAATGAGACGCCACCAAGCTCAAGGTTGTAATGGAGTTTGGAACAAGTCTCGTTTTCACGGGGAGAAACGAGGGAATCACTGTCATAGGTTTAATGTTAACGTAACAGCGAAATGCATATGTGGTCTTACCATTCTATGGATGAGAATTGGTAAGTGATTTTGGAGGTCTCGTTTTCGCGGGAAAAAACGAGGGAATCACTGTCATAGGTTTAATGTTAACGTAACAGCGAAATGCATACGTGGTCTTACCATTCTATGGATGAGAATTGGTAAGTGATTTTGGAGAGGGAATCAAATGGGAACTGGTCCCATAGGATTTTTAACAAATCCCCAGCTGTCAACGGGTTTGATATGCCTTTACTAACTACCGTTTGAATTGGGCTAGCCATGTTATTCCCCTCAGCATGATGAGTTGTCGAGGATTTATGTTGGGCTTAAAGGCCAACATTTTTCTCTATCCTTAATCGTTAAGGATGTTGGATCATCTGGTTAACGTATGTGTAACCTTGATTCTCCTTTAAGACAAACAGTGTATGGCCAGGTTCCTACTGGTTTATGGTTGTGTGATCTCGCTTGGAGGAAGAGAAAGGCTCTCTTTGTGTGTACTTTGAACACGAAGGTCTTGATCAGAGGTGTAATGTTAACTTGATCATGAGAAGGATCCTTGGTTAAGGATAATACTTCTTTAAGAACTTGTCATTGACCGGCATCATGAGTAGGTCGCCATCTGAAGTCATAAGGCGGTATGCTCCGTTTGAATAGACTGTTTCTATGACAAACAGTCCTTCCCATTTAGGCTGAAATTTGCCTTTGGTCTTATGCGTCATAATCATCGGTCGTCTGACGGCTAAAACCAGGTCTCCTTTCTGGAAGACCCTCTGTTTGACCTTCTTATTGAAGGCTTTTGAGATTCGAACTTGATACAACTCGATATGCTGCTGAGCTTGTAGCCGCTTCTCATCTAGGGCTTCGAGCTCTTGAAGGCGCGATCGATCATTGTCCTCTGATGTGATCTTACTCATTAGAGCGACTCGCAATGACGGCATCTGGATTTCCAAAGGTATGACTGCTTCACACCCGTACACCAGGGAAAAAGGCGTATTGCCTGTCGGAGTCCGAACCATGGTTCGGTAGGCCCAAAGACATTCGCCAAGCTTTTCGTCCCAATCTCGCTTGTTCGAGGAGACGAACTTCTTGAGTAGCTTGATGATCGTTTTGTTGAATGCTTCCGCCAGACCATTAGCGGCGGGATTATAGGCAGTTGAAGTCACATTCTGAATTCGGTATTTATCGCAGAACCGATAGAATACTTGGCTTATGAATTGGGGACCGTTATCGTGGATGATCCGCCTAGGGACACCAAATCGATGGATGACATGGTGTTTGATGAAATTAACCACATTAGAGGTTTTGACTTCAGCCAATGGTATAGCCTCCGCCCACTTTGAAAAGTAATCGGTTATTGCCAGGATAAACCGGTGACCTCTTGTCGAAGAGGGGCTGATTGGCCCTACGACATCTATTCCCCATGCTTCAAATGGCCATGAAGCAACAGTCGGGTGGAGCAACTCCGAAGGCTGGTGTATGAAATCCGCATGAATCTGGCATGCTTTACACCTTCGTGCGTATTGGATGGCATCGGCTATCATGGTTGGCCAATAATATCCAAGCCTATGTAACCTGTCCTTGAGCTTTGGACCTGGTTGGTGAGCTCCGCAAGTGCCGTCGTGTGCTTCTTTAAGCACTTCCTGTGCCTCTGAATTGGACAGGCAACGGAGGAGGACACCGTCATATGAACGATGGTAAAGTGTCTTCAGAGTTGGATCGTAGTAGAAACGGAGAGACCTTCGTCTGATAGATGCCGCTTCTTTAAGATCGTCTGGCAGCAGACCATGTAAGGCATAGTCGATGAGAGGAAATCGCCAATCTCTCGGCTCAAAATCCGTGGAGACATTATGGACTTGTCGGGTTCTTAGCATATGCTTAGAGCATACAAGATGTCGAGTTGCGACTGTGAGGTGATACTCGGTGTCGGCTTGTAAGGCTAATGTTGTTGCTAATGCAGCAAGAGCGTCCGCCTTGGTATTTTGAGATCGAGACACATGCCCGATGTAGAAACCTTCAAATAGGTTAGCCAATTCGATGGCTGTATGGTAATAAGGCACCAAGTCTTCGTGGCGGACCTCATATTCGCCTTTAACCTGATTGATAATCAGTTTTGAATCGCCGTAAGCTTCAAGGTAGCGTACCCCCATTCCATGGGCAAGCTGAAGACCAATGAGCAGGGCATTATATTCTGCTACATTGTTGGAGCACGATTCCGTCAGAGAAAATGCTCTGGGAAGGACATGATTCTGTGGGGAGATAAACACAACCCCCACTCCGGCAATAATCTTGCCTTTAGGGCCCATTCGCGATGCTCCGTCGAAGAACATCTGCCACACTTCCTCCTCTAAGGTTATATTGGAGTTGAAGACTTCATCTGGAATATCCTCGTAAAGTTTTGAATGTTCCGGAACTGGATGAGCAGCCAAGAACTCTGCCAGGGCCTGACCTTTAACCGCCTTCTGAGGGGTAAAGATCATGTCGTATTGAGACAAAAGGAGTGCCCATTTAGCCAATCTTGAATTTAGTGATCCTGGCTTCGTCATGAGAAGGCGCAAAGGATTTACTCTGGAGATGACATGTATGGTTTGGCCGACCAAATAATGTCGTGTCTTCTGAACAGCGAAAACAAGAGCTAGACACTCCTTCTCGATAGGATTGTAGCGAGATTCTGCTCCTATGAGAGTCCTGCTCAGATAATAAATGGCTTGCTCGTGATCATTGTCGTCCTTTTGAGCGAGGAGGGCACCAAGAGAATGGTCCAGAGCTTTCGCATAAAGCAAGAACGGCTTCCCTGATGTAGGGGCCACTAAGACTGGAGGCTTTGTGAGGTACCTCTTGATGTCTTCATAAGCTTCCTGGCAAGCTTGATCCCATACGAAGGAAGCACCCTTTTTCATGAGTCGGGTGAACGGTTGACAGCGGCCTGAGAGATTTGCGATGAATCTTCTGATAAAAGCCAGTCTGCCTTGCAAGCCTCTAAGCTCTTTGAGATTCCTCGGTGGATGCATGCTTTGAATGGCTTTGACTTTGTCAGGGTCAAGATGAATCCCTTTTGATGTAACAATAAACCAAGGAACTTGCCACTTGACACTCCAAGAAGGATTTTGTCGGATTCATTTTCAGCTGATGAGCTCGCATTATGTCGAACATCGTTCTCAAGTCATGAAGATGGTCATCTTTGCTGCGGCTTTTGACAGCAATGTCGTCGACATAGCATTCTACGGTTTTTCGGAGATGATCGCGAAAGATTGTGCTCATTGCCCGCTAATAGGTTGCTCCGGCGTTCTTTATTCCGAATGGCATTACAGTGTAGCAGTATACCCCCAATGGTGTTCGGAATGAAGTATGCTTCTCGTTGTCGGGATACATCTTAATCTGGTTGTACCCTGAAAAGCCGTCCATAAAAGACATCCTTTCGAATCCACATGTGTTGTCGATCATGACATAGGTGATGGGTAGCGGGAATTCATCTTTAGGACATGCCGTATTGAGATCACGGTAGTCGATGCAGATTCGTATTTTTCCGTTCTTCTTGAGGACGGGGACGATGTTAGCTACCCAATCTGGATGTTGTTCCTCCCGGATGAAGCCACATGCCATGAGCTTGTGAACTTCGGCTTCAATAGCTTCCATGATGTTCGGGCGAAACTGATGTTGTTGCTGCTTGACTGGCTTGACGTCAGGTTTGATGTTCAGACGGTGCATGGCTACTTGTGGATCAAGTCCGGGCATGTCTTCGTAGCTCCATGCGAAGACGTCTATATACTCCTTTACGAGTATTATCAATTCTTCCTTTTCTGTAAGTGATAGGCTTTCACTTATAAAGATGGGCTTAGGGTAGTCTTGACTACCCAAGTTGACCTGCATCACCTGTCTTCAGTAGGTGGTTTGCGCAATTCGAATCGCTTTTCCATTGGAGGTTTAATTGCTGGGCCCATGGTTCCTCATCAGTAGCTTCTGCAGGCTCCAATTGACTGCTCGAAGTCATATTAATGGTGAGGTTTTCGAACATCATTCCCACACTGACGTCTGAGTCCCACTCGGAGGATGAGGCTGAATGTGATGGAATTGGTTCATCGTCTTTGGCTTGAACCGTTGTTGACGATGTGGATGTAACGTATCCCAACCCCCTGCGTGTACTATCATAGTAATTTGCAGGCTTCCCTTTAGGCACAAAGTTACGCATCAAACTGTACCTTCCTTTTCCAAAATTCAGGCCTGCTCCATGCTTCAAGTCGTATCCCATTTTCTTCATAATATGGCGCGCGGTCGCGCGTAATGGAAGAACTATGGAGTGTCTGAGTCTGAACTTGAATCTGTGGCCGTGGGTCCCGTGGTTGGGTTCTACCGAAGATTATCGGTAACTGACCTTCTTTGGATGGCGGGATCACCAAAACGGCTCCTTCTGCGGATTCCATGGGCGTACTGGACACACTTGGCTTACGTAAAGGCATGTGCAGAGAGCTATCCGTAATGGATTCAAATAGCCCAACACTCGCAGGATAATCAAAAGAAATATTATCATTAATTACCCATTCACCTTCATCCTCTGAAGGAGTATTACATTGGGGATTATTGAGACATGCTATAATTGGTTCACCAATCAGAATAGCTAGCATGCCTGCTTCGGATTCTGAATCCGCCTCATTGCCACTTTCATCATCGTCTGGCAATGGTTCTTCAGGTGTTCTACCGGCCTCTTGATACAGGAGAGCGTCAGTGAAGTAATTTTCCACCCCTTTGAATGGCTAATTCTCAGCAAAGACAGTTCGTACTGTCGAGTCATCTTCAACATATTTGAAGCATTGGTGCAGAGTAGAGGGAACGATCCAGTTGGCATGGATCCATGGTCGTCCTAGCAGCAGGTTATATGACGTGTCAGCGTCAATGACATAGCATGTCACTTCTGACTTCAGGCTCCCGATTCTACAACGGAGTCGAATTTTTCCAAGTGGATGACTACTCCCAGCATTGAAACCGTATATTGTAGTGGTGGTTGCGGACAACCTATATAGCGGTATACCGAGGAAGTAAAGTAACCTTTTGGGGATGATGTTGAGTGCGGACCCCGGATCGACTTGTACCCTTTCGATGCATGTTGAACCGATATATCCGGTGTAGTACAGAAGTCGATCGTGCTTGTTGTCTTTGAGAAGCATATCTTTCGCCGTGAATGTAATGGCGGGCACCTTTGATTGTATGTGATGACATTCTGGGCAAGGAGACTGAACGTCTTCATTAGGACCTTTGGCATGCATGTCAGAAAGGATTCTGAATTGGCTAGCGCATCCCTGAGTGCTTCTCTTGTCTCTTTTGAGAGACGAAGGAGCTCGTGTATTGTGATACGAGCCGGGATATTAGCCAGCTGGGCCAATATGTCAAAACGAAAGGGCGTATCCAACCCTTGGCCTGATGGTTTCTTCAACACCTGGTCGAACCGTACCTCCTTAGGCTTTTCTTTTCCCTTGGTTGGAAATGGAGCGGATGCTGGTATTTGTACTGACGTCGTTTACTGTTGTATCTCGTCAGTAGACTTCTCATACTACCTCAAGTATGATTTTCCAGATCGGATGCCCGTCTGTTGAGGCGCATCGGCTTGTGTTGCACAAGCATGCTTTTCTCCTTCTGAATCGCTGAGAGAGGCCGACGTAAGATTGCCGTCGTCTGGCAGGATGGAGATGACATTGCAAGATTTGCCCTTTGACTTGGGTCTCTTTGAATCCCACTGTTCGTCTTGGACGAGGTCTGGGTGTATCCACATGACTTCCCCTGTCTCCAATGTTAAGGGAACAAGACCCTTATTATCTTGAGTTTTAGCTGGAGGATGCTTGACTTCCAACCGTGGCACAGGGACTGAATAAGTCCCGTCAGGAACCGTGACCTTTGGAGTTTTACCGAACTCGAGGGTCACCATATTGGCAGTGACTTTCTTCTGCTCTGACTTTAGTGTCAGGACTCCGGCGTCGACTAAGACTTGAATTCTATCTTTGAGGACATAGCACTTGTCGGTAGGATGGTGAATCATCCTGTGATAGAGACAGTATTTGGGGTCGTTTGTGCGTCCTATCTCATTAGGACGCCGAGCATCTGGCAGCTTCATTTTATTCCCTTTGTGAAGCAAATGGAATATCGTGACCACCTGATCGTCTCTGAAGGAGTACTGTTTTGGAGGGAACTTAGACTCCTGATTATTGAAGCCGCTCTTCTTGGCTTTCGATTGCACGTCCCCGGACAACTCTACGGACATAGTCTCTTTCCCTTTGGCTTGAGAAGACTGCGCCATGTCGCTACGTCCTTTATTGTTCATACCCCATTTGCCTTTGGGGGCGGATGGTTCGAACTTTTTAGCCGACTTTTCTGCTATCTCAGCTTGTTCGACCAATTCTTTCCAGGTATGGGCTTTGACAGCCCCCATGCGAACTTCCACTTGGTCCATGAAGTTGTGCTTGCATGTTTGTAAGAGCATGGGTAATGGCATCCCTGCTGGGCACATCAAGGATAAGTTTCTGAACCGCTCGATGTAGTCGCAGACAGATTCGCCCTTCTTCTGCATAGTGGAGAGGAGCTTGTCCATAGTTATTTCGGTATCGTCCTCGTAGAAACGAGAGAGAAACCGGTTTTCAGGTCGATCCAGGAATTAATAGAGCCCGGAGGGAGACTTCGGAACCAGTCAAATGCCACCCCCTTTAAGGTGCCAATGAACAGCCTAGCCATGATGGCGTCGTTGCTTATAACATTACCAGTCTGAGACCGGAAGTAGTAGATGTGCTGATTTGGCGAGCTCTTTCCATCATAGGTATGCAACGTTGGTGGTTTGAACTTCGGTGGATATGGCACCGAATCCCACTCCAGCGGGTAAGGACGGACTGCCCATACCTTCTTTAATTCATCCCTCTGAGTTAGGGATGCGATTTGAGCTTGGAGGCTTTTAAGGACTTCGGCGTCTAAGGAAGAACCCTCTTTGGATTTCTTCGTCTTTGGCTGCTCATTGCTGAAATGTTCCTCCTCATCGTGATTGCTCCCAGCATCATTGTCATTCCGATTGCTGAGGAGTCGAGCAAACATCTGTTGAATATTGTCCAGGGCCTCTTGCTGGGTTTTGGAAGTTTGCTCCTGAGCTTCCAGGCGCCGACGAAGGTCGTCGTTAGTGTTATCAGCCATATTGACTGATGCTTTGTCTGTTCACACTGAGCTAACTGTCGCCGAAGAGGCGTACCCACTGTCTTCATCTTCTTCATCCGATGGTTGTAGTGATTTCCTGGGCTCTGGCGAGGTTAGGGTCGTCGAGGAAGAAGGCTGCTCGTAACTGTAGGGTATCGCCACCCTAGATCTGGTGTTTCGGAAGACACCTTCTTCATGCACCAAGACTTCGCCTAAGCCTGGGCTGTAATCTGGATCTGGGGAGCTGTAGGGGGTTAGATGGTTGACCTCCCTGCGTAACTCTCGTCCTCTTCCGGTCATGTTGACGGATGCGGAGGCCGGATCTCGTGAGATGTTCCTTTTGCGATACTTCATAGGGAGATGTACGGACAGTCGATCAAAAACTGATTGCCGGCAATGAGTTGAGTGGACTGTCACCAACTGACATCCCTTTTGTTGACAATAGGGGGAAGTGGTTCGGAAAGACACCGACTTCCGCTTGTTTGCCAAGAGTTCCTGTAAGTCAGGCCCATGGGAGCCTAAATAATCCTGTGGAGAGGCCTTTCTGGAGCGTACATAGGATGATATTCCGTTCCTCTTATCCCTGCAGAAGGGATTAGCACTGAATAGTACTTCAGTTCTAGCTTCGCCAATAGGTGCGAGCTTAGTGCTTGACGAACTGGAGAGCAGAGCACGCTGCGGTGCTTTACCCGCTATGCCGCTGCAAAGGGGATTAGCCTTAGATAACACTTTAGTCTTAGCCTCGCGGCCATGGACCCAGTGAGTATGCTGTGGTACAGTAGCTTCGCTCATATGAACGAGGCTGGCACAAGGCATTGCTGCTCTTGAATTGGGTGACGGTATGATTGCCGTCGTGACTTCATGGTCGGCAGCATTGTTGGAGCAGACAGGCATCTTGCCTTTTTCTTCGCGAAGGAGGCACGATTTTGGCGTAGCTACGCCCGAGGCTTCGGCCAAAAACTTCTGTTTAGGCCTCCACATCCGTCTTGGCGGAGGAGACTTAGGTTCGCAAGGAACCTGACTAGCCACACGCGAGGCTGAAGGGTGTTGGCAGAATTCTGCTTCTGGTTTCTGCTTCGAAACCTTGGTCGTGGAAACCTTCCGATACTTCCGTGCTCGAAGCATTGGGCCACCCCCAGAGAGGACTTCTTCAAATCTTCCTTGATCGAACTGGACGACCAAGTTCTTGAGAGTGCAGGACTTGGGCTGCGGGCGTGCTTCCCTGTCACGCCAAATAACCGCAGTAGGTTCGCAGAGAACCTTTCCTGTCTCCGCAGAGACTTTCTTTGAAGATTTAGCCAGAGAGGCTCTGGCTGCACCGGCTTTTCTGAATTCAGAGTTAGACCCGAAGGTCTGTTCGTTGCATTGCGACACTTGATTCTCGGCAGTGGAGAATTTCTTCCCCAGCGGAGTCGCCATCTTGTTTTCCATATAATTTGCAAAGGGGAAAACTTACAATAAAAAGAGTTTGAGGAGCTAAATTACAAGTATTCTAAAAGATTACAAGTAGATCTCCTCAGAGATTCTGAAGAAGTGTGCCGATAGGAGTCTGGTCAGCGCGCGACCACTTTGTCCCTTTGACGATGCGAGCGATGAGATTCCCTTCTCGCCTGATTCGGGGAATCAGAGAACAGAAGGTTGGTAGAACCCTCTTGCTACTTCTCAAAACCTGCCTTCAATTAGGAATTCCTTCTCGCCTGGTTCTGGAGATTCCTTGAAAAGAAGGTATTAGGGTATCAGCACCCTGATTAGAGAAGCAATTCTCTATAAGTCTCTGAATTCAAGAACGCACGGTGCTTTGTGAAGAAGTCTCTGTTTGTGGAGTCTTCTCTCTTGCGTATCGCCTCCTTCTCTTCTTCTGGAGGTGGTCCTCTATTTATAGGGAGAGCAGGGTATAATCGTCCCTTGAAGATATGGAAACAGATTGAATCAAATCTGTTTAAATCTGGGAAGTAGCCTTGCTGCGAGGCTAGGATCAGCTTCTGCGAAGCTAGAAATGACAGGTCGGTTGATCTTCTTGATCTGTTTTGATCCTTTCCATATCGTTGGAGGATTTCCCCTGATCTTCTTACTCGTTTAGAGAGTCAAGAGATTGTGGCAATCAACTGCCAAATTTGATCTCAGATTTGATCTTGATTGGATTTGATCTCAATCCTGATTAGATTTGATCTCATTTGGAGATTTGATTGGTCAAAGGTTGACCATAGCAGACCAGCAGCGGCGATGCCCGCTTTAAACTCACAGCGGAGCTGGAGGCAGTATCTGGCGAAGTCAGAAGAAAGCTCTTCGGCGGAGCTAGATAACATCTGTGGCGGAGCTACCGTATACCCTTTCTGCGCAGTTGCATGTGGCTTCAGGCGAAGTTAACTCTCTCTGCGGAGTTGCGCTCTAGCAGTTCAGGCGAAGCTATAAGTTAGCTTCCTGGCGAGGCTTTGAATAGTTTCAAGGCGAAGTTGGATGATTTTAGCCTCTCAGGCGAGGCTATCACTTTGGGCTCATGCGATGCTAAGTGGTAGCACCTTAGACCTGCTGAGGTCTGTTCAGAACAATCCGGGTTCACTGTCTGCTTACTGGATCAGTGGAGTCCAAGTTGCTTCCCTGTCCCTCGGAGATGGTGAAAACTGGTCTTCAGATCGTCTATCACTTGTCTTTTGTAAATGTCAACAAGTTTAGACATTGTTCGGACCAATAAGAATCTTGTCTTTTTTAAGTGTCAACACTAATCACCTACTAATATCTTGATCAAATATCTGAAATTAAATATTACAAGATTAGTAAACTATAACTACATGAGTTAATCATTATCAAAACTAGAGTGAAGGGCCTATGGGCCAACAATCTCCCCTTTTTGATGATGACAAAACTCATGGAGTTATATATGCATGAATTAAAGTTAAGCTTCATAGAAGCTCCCCTTAACTCATGCATACCAATAAAATAAAGATATTCAATGAATGCTCAACATAAACTTGCATAAGTGAAGAATGCTTCTCCCCTTTTGCATAAACAAATATATATGCTTGATACCAATTGTAAAATAAATATGCATATATGATATCAATTATAAGTAAACTATATAAACTCAAATCATTCTCCGAATTTTTAAACATGCATATAAACTCAAAAACCGAATTTCTCTCCCCCTTTTGTCAATCATCAACAAAGGGGTGAAAAACAAATCAAACAATAAAGATATATATGCGTATATATTCATGAAGAGGAGAGACGTGCAGTTAACTCCCCCTGCATCAATGCATTTATATGAAAAGAGATGACTAAACCCTAACCACATAAAGCATAATATGCAATGTATAAAAGGAGATGTGAAGCTCCTAGTACACACGTGTACTACATACCAAAGAAAGGTCAATCACTTCAATATGACATACACTCATCATAAATCTATATATAGAGAAGATGTTAAGCTTCCCTTGCATATAAGCAATACAAATCAAACATTATGATACCAATTGAAAAAATATATCAATTTAGGACAGAGGTATACATCGAAATATTATGATACCAATTTATGATACCAATTGAAAATAAACAAAATATTTTGAAGATGCCAATTGAAAGTAAACAAAATTTTAAGATACTAAAAGATACCAATGTGAAAAATATCTTGATACCAATTAAAAAAATCTTGTAAATTTTGATACCAATAGAAAATGACATATTGTATGTTACCAATTGAAAGATATATATAGAAAATCTTGATACCAATTGAAAATAACAATCAATTTCAAAGTAACTTGATACCAAAAAAAAAATGTCTTGTAAGATTTTGATACCAACTGAAAGTAAAGACCAAATTGATTTAGGTAAGTATAACTCATATCAATATAGATACCAATGTAAAATGAAATATGATACCAATATTGAAAATATTAGAATATATCAAAATAAAGTATTTTTCATCATAAAGAATGGGAGTAAGATAAAATCGATTGAAAGATTCCAATTGAAAGATAAAACATGAATTTTCTCCCCCTTTATGAAATACCAATAGAAATAATGCATAAGCTTGTATAAGATACCAATTGAAAAATAATTGAATTTAAGAGTGAAGCAAGCTTAGCATAAACATAATTTGTGCTTTAAAATGTAAAGATATAGTAAGTACAATTAAATCACATATAAATGTATGAAAATATAAATATCAATCGAAATTGATACCAATTGAAAGTTGAAGCATATATATATATATATATATATATATATATATATATATATATATATATATATATATATATATATATGAGTATACAAATATGAAAATATCAATTGAGATACAATTAAAACACAATGAGGATCAAGTGTATAACTCATAAATACCTCTCTTTCATGCACATGTTAAAAGATTTTCAATTTAGGCTCACAAGGCATGGTCGCCCATCCGTCCGCCCTTCGATGGAAGGGGTTTTCAAAATAGGATTTGAAAATAATTTTGACAAGTTTGAAAACTCTTCCAAAATGAAGAAATATGCAACTAGTTTTATGTTAATTTTGAAAACTAGTACGAAATCCTTCAAGTAAGGAATAAAACAAAGGTATATCCATAAAAATATGAAAATCACTCAACAATTGACACTCAAAGTTTATAAAGCACATATAAAACTCATGAAAACAAAGTCATGAGAAACATCAAGTAATGTGAGTGTACAAGAATGATGTGAAAAGCATGATCATGAAAATAGGCAATAAAGCTCAATGTGAAATTCTTTTGTAAATATGAAAATATGAAAATTTAATTTTCATCAAAATAATTCAAACTTCAAGGTATATGTATTTTATATTTAAAATAGAAGTATACATACATATCCAAACACAATTGAGTCCATAAAGAAATTTTGCATGAAATGCAAATGACTCAAGGGTATACATGTATAATAAAGTTTTGACAAAATTAATATATACATGAAGCTAAATATATTTTCAGGAAAAACATGTACAAAATGGGAATACAAGTTGGAATGCACTAATCATCAACACTAGGCTATACTAAGTACATCTAATGGGTACAAATGAGCATTTAAGCACAAACATATAATAATCAATTTGTGGCTCACTAGATGTATAAGTATATACACAAGTTTTAATGAAATTTATATTTAATCAAACATGAAGTATAAACAAAATATAAACTAATATGATCATTATATATAAATGCACATGTCTTAAAATAAGGATATACACAATAGTTAAACTAAAGTGAGAACACAAAAGTAATAATTCATATAAACATGGGTGTATCTCAAATATTAATCATGTATATCTCTAGTCTAATTAACATTGCATATAACATAATGAGCATTAAAACATGACATGCTAAAAAATCAATAAATGAAAGCAAGTAAACAAAATGGGAGTTAGAGATCATTATCAAAACCATTAGGGCACATCTCTATATCTCCAAACCATGGTGGTCCCCCACCAAACTCCCTTGAAAATGATGCATCCAAAATTGTCACCGTTTAGCTCGGAATGCATTCACCTCAAGGCACCAATACCTCTCACGTCATGTGAGAGCCCACACCTACATCAAATAAAATAGGAGTGACTTTTGGTACCCATACTCTTTTTGGTCCATAGGGGTTAGCTCCTTTTCTAACCCAAACAAATTTATTTGCAAAATTTACATTATGTATTTTATTATAATAAAATCTTGCAAGGTGGCCCTTACGTCCACAATGTGTACAAGTGTACACATGAGCATACCTAGTGTCATGTGTATGAACGTGAGAAGCATGTGTATGCCGTGGTTTGTGTGCATGCATAAGTGGAGTATGTTTCTTTTGAAACATAGATTCCAAACGTGTGTGGTTCATGGCACATTGGCTCAAAGTGGAGCCCAAACAATCAACACTCTTTTTTAAGTATTTATATCATTTCAATGTTAGAAGAAGTGGAGCATGCAATAGGTACACTAGATGGTGAAGCTACACTAGCATGGCAAACATGAGTATCAATATCATTTTCAAAGAAATATTTTTCTGGAAACCAAATCCAATTCCTTTGAAATAGAAATAATTTTATTTTTCAAAAATTCATTTTCTTTTAACACAAAATCAAGTTTTGAAGATAGAACTCATTTTTTTTCAAAACATTTTCACAATCATTTTTATTTTTCAAATTTTATTTTCTTTTAGGGTAAGTTCAAGTTGGGATTTCAAAGAGTCCTTTTCATTTAAAATCTCATCCTTCTTTTGTAAAACAACATCAAGTTTAGAAGACAAATTTTTATTTTCTTCTTTTAATGCAAAGTTTTTCTTTTTCAAGAGTTGATATTTTTCTAATAGTTTTTCACAAACAATAGATAGTTCTTCATTTAAAGCATCGGCATCAATATGATCATCACCGGAACTATCATCTAGTTGAGTTTTCGAATGTACCTCAAGGGAGTCATTCCTTGGACCATGTAGCAATGTTTTTCGGATTCTCCTCCACTAGATTTCTCCTTCACATATTTCGTCATTTGTAGCGCGGGAGAGGTCAAAGTGTTTCATACTGCAAAAGCGGAATCACAATGAGAAACCATACATAAATATTCTTTACTTAGAGTGCTCCTAAGTGCCTCAAGGGCTTGTGCATTGGCCCCATATGCTTGCTATTATTAAGATAAGATTTCTTGGTAGCGGTAAGGAAAACATGCAAGCCTAGGGTTTTTAGGTACATACTCATCCTATGTTTTCACATATTGATGTTAGAAACATCAAACATGGGAGGTGCACGATAATCCATGAGTGTGTGTAAACAAATAAGTGTGCAAATGCAAATACTAGATTAGCAACCAAGATCTCACTCCTAAGTGGTCAAGCCTAATATTAGGAGCATAGGCTCTGATACCAATTGAAAGTACACCTAGAGGGGGGTGAATAGGTGTAAGGCTAATCTAATGATAAATAATGCGGAATTAAAAAACTAATTGCAACACACTTAGTGTAACCAAAGAGTGTAGCCGAATTCCCGGTGAAGGACTCTGGACTATCTCCTCTAAATTCTTCTAAATAAGAGTTGAGGTGCTATGTAAAGCTCTCTTGGTTTAACACAAGTATGACACACAATCAAATTCAAGCATATAAATGATATGAATAATATGAAACAATGCAAGGCACAAGGTAAGAGAGAGTTTAAAGATAGTGGATCAAACACAAATACCAAGATATGTTTCGAGGTTCGAGCCACTGCTCTATGTCCCCGCATTCACACAGAAGGATTCCACTATCGCGTCCACACAGGACTTCCACACAGGGAACCTCTACTGAGGATTTGGACAATACAAATCGGGAGTACACAACTCCTCTCTCCAACAATACAACCTCTACACAAGAGGCAAAGCTCAACACAAATCACCTCTAATCTTAGAGAAATGGGCACTTAGCCAAATAAGATCAACCTCCCACTAGAGGGATAAGGCTCAAAGTCACAACTCCAACAATCACCTCTTCACTAAGAGGGATAACAACACAACCTTCACAATCACCTCTCACTAGAGGGATAACAACACAATCACCTCTCACTAGAGGGATATCACAAAGTAAGGAAGGTTTACAACTCTTGGTGGTATCAACAACCACAAACCAATTTTCCCACAAAATAGATCCTAATAGATAGGATAGATAAATAGCTCAAGTGTGAGAAAATAAAGTGTTTGGAACAAAGAAAAACACTTGGGAAAATCTCCAAATAGATCAAGACCAAAAACTAATTTCCAAAAGACTCTCTTTCTTTGAATTTTCCAACACTTTAAAACAAATGAAGATTGATCTTTTAAAAAAAAAAACTCTTTGAAAACTTGTAGCTAAAACACTTCTAAAGATGAGAAAATTTGCTTTTGAAATTGTTGTCTAAAACAACCCAAAGAAGTGGGTATTTTTACCCCAAAAATAAATCTGCCCGTTGGCAGCAGGAAAGGGCAATTTTGCCCTTCCGGTCGACCGCCAGGTCGACCGGCCAACGGTCAATTTTATGACCGTTGTGCCTCCGGTCGGCCGCTCGATCGACCGGGACTGGATACAGAGAGCAACAGCTCTCTGCCGGTCGACCGGGGCCATTTCCAAAAAACAGAGCTCTCTGGACAGTCGACCTCCCGGTCGACCGGACCACGAGCCCAAGCTGTCGTGCACGTTTGTGCACGTTGGTCGACCGGACCGGTCGACTGACTTCTGCAGCGGTCGACCGGTCCGGTCGACTGGCAGAAGGCCAGTCCAGCTATTAAGGGATTTAAAAACTAGGTTATTTGCCTTCTAAAAAATCCCATAAAATACACATAAATTTCACAAAAATAAGTTCTTTAATGATCTTTGAAATACAAATATGTGTGATAAAAATTCAACACATATTACAAACTTTTTGAACCATTTTGTGATATTAAAATTTTGGCTTTAAACAAAATCTGTATTTTACAAAAATCAAACTTTGAAATGGAAATCCGATTTTTCCAAACACATGTAAATACAAAAACATGATATTGAAACAACTTTGAAGCATATTGTATATGGACAGATCCAATATATAAAGATTATATCTATGTTTTTGACATGAAATCCAACATCGGTTAAACTGAAAACCAAAAACCAATAAACTTAAAACTTGTGTGTGTATGTGAACTTGAGCATATCAACACTATCTAATCTTTACAATGATCCAAACATACTAAACTAAACACAATACCGAAGTCTTCTTGTCTTCAAGCCGACTAGATCCAAACGCGATCCAACGAGATTGACTCCAACCGAGTACTAGATGCGATCTTGACGTTCGAGCTCTTGAATCTACATGTGAAAGCTTCAAAACACCTTTGTTGAAGCTAATCACATACTAATATCTTGATCAATATCTAAAACTAAATATCATAAGACTATTAGTAAACTATAACTACATGAGTTAATCATCATCAAAACTAGAGTGAAGGGCCTCTGGGCCAACACTATGCCTTCGAAATTTTGCAGTGTACTTATCAATAATTCAATCTTCTTACTGCAATTTGATAAATCGTTCTTTTATATCTTTCTGAGCTATTACAGAGAAGAATCTTCTCATAGAAATCCTTCGAGTACTTGTCCAATCGATGGCTTTTTCAGTCTCGCTACTTCCGCCAACCACCACGTCCGACCATATTTTTTAACTGAATCTTGGTCATTTTCACTTGGTCCTCGTCAGGGATCTGAGTTGACTTCAGAAGATCTGTCGTGTTTACCATCCACTTTCATGCATCCAGGCTTCTTCATGTCCGAAAAGATTGCCGGTTGTAATTTCCTGAAATCCGACATGTTGCCTGGCTTCTGTTCCCGGAGTGCAACCAATAGTCTTTAGTGCGGGATCTTCGTCTGTTCTTGTTAATTTTTCATCATATTTTGCAGAAATCATCTCAAATCAACACTTTCCCCATTAGGGCCACCCTAAGAAGAATCAGAACCGTTATAATTTTCCCGTCTTTTCATTTCCGAGTTGGTCCAAGAATAACGAGAAACTGAAGTATGAAAGGATGGGAGAACTTCAGAATTTAAGGGTAAGATTATAAAGAGAGAATGGATAACTTTGTACTTGTAGTTGGATTGTATAACCAGGGCTCATGCATTCCAGTTGCAAATTTTTTTACCATTAATTTTCCATCTGGACGTATTGAGGATGTGAGAGCCTAGGCTCTAATACTATCCTGTAACGCTCGATCCCGGGGGTGTGGAGACGTTACTGCGACGTATATACGCATGTCAGAAATACCCTCACGTATATACGCTAAGCATCAGTACATGAAAGAATCAGAGTACGGAAGTACGTGGTGCTTTATACATTCCAACATATGAGTACAATTACAAAGTTATCACCAGATGTGACACAATATTACAAGGATATTACATCACCGATAGACGCAAATGCGAGAATACAAAGGGGTATACAAGTATGAATAGTACAAATAGCGCTCATGAGTTTTCAGAAGAAAAACTCGAGAGACGCACAAGGGGCCTGGAAGGATAGGGCTCTGGACGGTCTTGTGGGGATCCACGCTTCAGCTGCACCACTCTAATCAGCAACTGGGAGAATCCACACGCTCCAAGATGCAAGACCTGGATATGAGGATTCAGGGGAGTCAGAACGCCCCAGCGAGTGGTGATGTGAATGCCAAGTGGCGAGCATAGATAAGCACACGTGTATCGATAAATCCGAATCATAAACATGCATTAAAAACCGTGTCGTGGGCACAAGCATGCAGGAGCAAGTAGATATACAACAAATGATATCAAGCAGGGAATGCTCATAGTATGATAAGATAAGAGTAGGAGACTGGTGGAATAGAACACAAGTGGTAAAGTAGGATGCCAGCAGTTATAATATAATAATGGTCATAAACTGGAATCCGATGTAAACCCGATGAAAACAAACTCGACAAGCACATAACGGATACATAGTTGGCATCTTTTATTACTATTATTATTACTCATCTTACCCAGATGTCTAGATATGTGAACTAGCATCCCAGCACACATATATCCACATCTGAGTAAAAGTAAGGTTGTTATTGGAAACCAACAGGGGTATCAACGAACAATATTTACAGTGGGTCCCGTGCATGCCCGGGACCACGGTCTAGGATGTTCCGATGTTAGTGCTCAGAACCGGCCGCAAGGTGTACAGGAGGGTCTTATAGAATGCCCTTATCATGATAGTACCAGGAAGGAGGGAGCCAGCACTCCCCTCGGTCGCCTGGAGGCCCACAAGTCAGACCGGAAGTTTTAGTTGCACAACATACCTAGTGCCACTGTAAACACGAACAAATATTGATAGCCGCAAGTTTTCCCCGACCCGATGTATGTTGTTCCTTTTTATGATTTATTATGTAATTATCAATTTACGGGAATAACAGGTGCAAGACACGATCAGGAGTTCAGGAGTACATGAGTACTATAGATTCAGGTCACTGTATATATAATATAGGATAACAAGTATAGTATTCTCGTAAATGTGATAGTCACAGGTCAAATATTAATATAACAGGAGGCGGGTGATAAGTCGTGTTATAATAGGAGCAAGTGCCAAGTAATAGCATGTCGGGTGTCAGGTGTTAACAGACATGAGGTGATATCAGGCAGGTGACAAGGGACATCATAGTATATATTAGTACATCAAGTGAAAGCATGTCAGGCAATACAGGAAAATAGTACGATATACAAGACTAGTACGAATACAAGAAAATCATGCAGTTTCAGAAAAATAGTATAAGTAAGATTTCAAACTCTTCACAAGCATAAATAGAAGAATCGATAAACTGGTAGACAGGTAATTCAGTAGGCAAGCGAACATCCATGCGGAGCTAAGCGGAGCTGGAGCGAAGATAATATACAACACTAAATGCTATCACACTCGGTGAGGTTATCGCTCGCAGCGTAGCTAGACACACGTGTCGCAGCAAGCGTATGAACGCCATGCTACCGCTCACGGGAAAGCCACTCTCACGGGATAACTATACTCAAATGAAATAAGCGGTAAAGTGTTGACACTAGGTCTGCCTACCAGGCGTAGCATACAGAAAGTCCAGAGGACTTTAAAACCTCAAAGGGGTTGAACCCGGAGGTTAGGCCCGAAGGCAAGGGTACATGCCGAAGGCGGTTGTTCCAAACATCACATAAACAGAGCCCAAGAACAAATACATAATGCAGATACAAGTCGACCCAACGAAGCGAAAAAATCCAAAAGGAAAGCGAGAACACTCGCCTTAATCTGTGGAATCCCTGATCTCTAAAATCGAGGTAACAAACGCGTAATGCGTTAAAGAGAAAGTGATAGAGAGAGGAGAAAATCAAGAGAGAGAAAGAGAATGAGAGAGAGAGGAGAGAGAAAGAGAGAACTAGAGAGAGAAGTTCATAGAGAGATAGAGTGCAGAGGGAGAAAGAATACAGAGGGAGAGAGAGTGTACAGGAAGATGCAGTGTTGAGAGTGAGATGCGGGGGTCGCAGACGCGGGGGTCGCGTTGCGTAAATTTTCACAAACGCGGGGTTCGAGACCCGTGTTTAAGCTATAAGATGAGAAGAATGCAGACGCGAGCCTAAGCTCCGCGTCACATTGATACAAGAACGCGAGGATCGCGTTATACAAATATCAAGAACGCGAAGATCGCATTAAAGAATTGCTGGGATGCGGGGGTGAGCTCCGCATCTGTAAATTAACATAAGAAAAAGAGAGACAGGAAGATGAGAGAGTGAAAGTCCAGGGGGGAGAGAGAGAGAGAGAGACGCAAGGATGAGGGGTGAGAGAGACATAGTGATGGGAGAAAGGGAGAGACACAGGTTTGAGGGGAAAAATTAGAGAAGAAAAGAAAAGAAAAAGGAAGGAAAAGAAAGAAGGAAGGAAAGAAAGAAGAGAAAAGGAAGGAGGGGAGGAGCATGGCCGGCTGGTCGGCCAGGTCTCGCCGGCAATCAGAGGTGGCTGGCGGCCAAGGGTCGGGCGCCATAGGGGCAGCCCAAACTCAAGCCAAAGAGGGGTGCAAGTCTAGTTCATTTGGGGTTTTTGGAGTTTTTGAAATGGTGTTTCGAAGAACGAAGCTATAGTTTGTTGGAAAGAGTATTCCGAGGAGAAGAAGATGGCGTGGTTGTCGGTGGCCAAGGTGGTGTAGGTGGTGGTGGAGATGGTGGAGAAGATAATGGTGAAGATGAGTTATTTTGGTGAAAAAAGGAGGAAGAAGATGGTGGTATGGTGGTGGTGGTGTTGTTGGAATGGAGGAGGAGATAGAGGAGAGAATGGTGAAGTTATGGAGATAGTGGTGGAGATGGCGGGTGGAGAGGGTGGCCGGCCAAGGAGGCACGGTGGCTGGTTAGGCTGCTGTTGGTTGGCTTGAAATGAAGAAGGAAAGAAAAAATGAAAGAGAGAGAAAGAAAGGTGGGTGTGTATATATATATAAAGGGAGTTGATTATTACAAGTTTGCCATTGAGTTAAAAGAAATGAGACTTGCGTCTCATTCAAAATCAGACTCGTGTCTGCCAATTGTCCAGACGCAGGTGATGAAGCCTGCGTCCCTGAGAAAAACGCGAAAGTCGCGTTTGACGAAAAAGATAAAAAGAACAAAAGGCATGGTGACTAGATTCAGAATTGATTTTTGAAAGACATTAACATTAAATGCAGAATGGAGAGAATCTCTGCATTAAAGATCGATTCCATATTTGGTGATCCTCGCATCTAGCGAGGAGAGAAAAAATAGAAAAAGAAAAATAAAATATCAAGATAACATTCTGGTATCTGGGAAAACACCAAAACTCTAGAAAAACCCGAAAAATGAAGTAACTTGAAAAGATTCCTAAAAATTCTCAAAAATAAAAATATTATTTAAATATATTTGGTGGAATCAGTTTTAGAGATTCAATCCCATTTTCAAAATAAAAATCTTGAAATTCACCATTGATACTGGTATACACCAAGTCGGCCGGATTTTGATAAATTCTGAAAAATCTTCAAAAATGTATTCAGATAGAAAATATGATTTTAAGAAATAATGTGAAAATAATTTCTATAATTTCAACTCTGTTTGTAAATTAAAAATCCGAGAATCGGTCAGCGGCACTGGTCGACACCGGTTTTGAAGATTTTTAATTTAATTCAGAAAAATTCCAAAAAGTTATAAAAAATCTAAAATATTGAAAAACGATATTTAAAATAGAAATCAGTCAAATTGACTACCGAAAAGATCAAATGAAGTAATAACCTAGAATTGGGTCCCCGGTTCAGACTAGGGCTGACTTCAAGTTCACGAATCCGGATCCAAGGCAAAATGATCATATAAATAATTCATAATACAAAATAAATATAGGAAGTAAATTAAAAAATATGGTCAGAAAATACGAATACGCAACTAAGTACATATTCCGGGAGCGGAGTGTTACAGGTGACGTTGTACTCACTAGATGCTTGTACAAGGGTGGGTGACCCATAATTCGCTGATGAATGCGAGAGCGGAGACATCTTCGCTGCAGTTGTCTACTTTGGCTAGTAGACTCTGGAAGTAGTCAACGTACTTCTTAAGACTGTTGGAGTATCTCATCTTGACGGAGAGGAGATGATGGTTGTTCTGCTTGAACCCTTGGTAAGAGAAGTACTGTGAGAGGAACAACTTGGTGAGTCCCTCGAACTTGTGGATCGATCGTCGCAGAAGAGAGTAAAACCAAGGTTGGAATTGTGAATTTCTTTGAAAATTCACACTCCAATATACTCTCGGAGAAAGGGGAGTTGGAGGCGTCGATGGTGATGGCTCTGAGTGTGCCGTGATGCTGCATTCTTGCCTCATCGACTCGCTTTTGTGTAAGCTGTCGAGATCTTGGATGCAAACTAACCCCTCAGTCTTTCTCCGAGTTTGGTCGTGTTGTTCTCTCGTACGGGGATGACGGGCTCGACTCGCCGTCAAATCGCTCCGAAGGATCAGGGGAGGTTGTTCTGTGATGCCTTTGGCCTTGGGTGTGCTCGCCGACTTGGGTCTCCGTAGCAGTGGGCCCAACGAGTGTTGGAGGCAGTCCCTGGGTGTTTTGGAGGGTCGTGACCTGGGTGAGGAGCTGGTTGTTTAGGCGCTTCAACTCCTCCCGCTCGCAGGCCGCGTCCTCTCGATTGGGCGGCTCTTGCTCCTGCACGCGATCGAATAGAGATTGCTGCTTTGCCATCTCCTTCATATCAGCAAATATTTGGGGGAGTTGTGCCTCATACGTCGATGGTGGGTGGGCGTCACTGGCTGCCCCCTGTGAGGATTCGGAGACTGACTCTTCCACGACAAGGCTGAGGTTGAGGCTGCTTGATGGACAATGATCCCAGTGGTGGTAATAAATTTGCCTTTGGAGGTTGTTGCTGGTGTTCGGCTGTTTTTTTTTTTTTTTTGGCCATGGTTATTTAGAGGATTTTGAGGAGGGTTTAGTAGGAGAGAAATCTGAGTATAGAAACTCAGATCTCAATGAATCACCAGTTTGTAGTGAAAATTTTTCACCATAAGTGATTGGACGGTCAATTTTCGCCACAAGCAAGAATGGAGAGTGAAAGTGTAGATAAGGCATGACAAGAAAAAGATACACATTAAATTTTACATGAAAACTCTTAATCGTGAAAAACAACGGGAAGAAAGAGAAACTTCACTATAATTGTCAGGTTACAAGAATTACAGGAATCTGGTCATTGTCTCAGGAATGGGATTGATTGAGTAGTCCTTCTTGTTGGAGGAGAATGTTTACTTATACTTGACTGATCGGTATGCCTGCATGCGGATGGTACAGGCGTGATCTTCATAATTATATGATTTGCATATGTCGATTTGTTGTAATGACCGTGATCATCGGTTGGTTTGTTGGGATTACAAGCAAAGAAATCTGTTATTGTTCATAACTGCCTGCGCTGAGGGACATTACACGTTTTAAGCATGGAGGAATATTTGCCTGTGAAATTGTCGGCGGAGATCAAAGATGACTTGTTGCTGGAATTGCTTGGCTCGGAGCTAAAGTCTCCAAACGGAGGGAGCTTGGGATGACTTAGGGCATCGAAATTATCGGGATGGAAGTATCATCGGGACAAAAAATGACGACGACATGATCTGGAGTGACTCTGGGAGGATGTGGAGTGATGGAGGCTCGTGGTTATTTGGACACGTGTCTCTATTCTGATGAGAGTCAATTTTTTACCACTGCAGTTGCACTTCTCATTCTTCATCAAAATCTGTTTCTTATGTTCATTTGTATACATCATATAATGCTTTTATCTTATCCATTGATTCTTATTCTATTCCTAAGTTTGTATCATAAACCTTACCACATTCAGATTAGAGAGAAACTAAGCTAGAGGAGATGATGGAATTAGAGCAAAATGAGACAAATTCGGTCTTTGTTCCTTGTGAAAAGAAGGAGTTGGTTGTTGTTGGATATATACTGTGAAATTAAACCTGTTATGGCTTTTTCTCCACTTGAAGGCTCAATTAGTGGCGAAAGAATATTCACAGACTGTAGTGTTAATTATCAGGAGATATTTTCCTCAGTGGCGAGAATCACTTACGTGTGCCTTATTATCTATCTTGCAACTCCAAATCATTGGTTTTTGCACCAATTTGATATTAATAATGCTTCTTTATGGTCCTTGAGAATGTTACATGGAGCAACAACTTGGATTTGTTGCTCAGAGAAAGTCTCTCAAGATTTGTAAGCTTAAGAAGTTACTGTATGGGTTGAAACAGTGCCCCTAGAGTATGTTTTAGGAGACTAAGGTTGTGAAGAGGTTTTGCCTTTAACAAGCTTAGAAGGATTATTCTATCTTTTTCCATCAGAAAAAGATTCTATTAGTAGTGTGTTAAGGATTTGAAGGTGCATATACAATAGAAGTTTCATATAAAAGATCTTGGGCAGTTATGAGATTTCTTGGTTATTGAGGTGCCACGGTCTAAAACAGAAATTTCTTTGTCTTGAGAAAGTATGTGCTAGAGATGCTAATAAAGGGTAGGATGTTGGGATGTAAACCGATGTATAGTCTGATGCATCAGAATTGTAAGTTGTTATGATTAGGTGAGTCGTTGCATTATTTAGGGAGATACAAGAGACTTGTAGGAAAACTGAACTATTAATTAACTCAATTCTATAACTTGGTTCCTAGATGCAAATTGGACAGGATCGCTGGTTGACCCAAGATCTATTACGAGGTATTATTTTTTTGTTAGTAGAGATTTTTTGGTGTGGATGAGTAAGAAGCAAAGTACTTTTTAGAGTCTTAATGGCGTATGGAGTTCTCGAGTACTATTAATATTATGATTTATAGTTTCAGAAGGAATCGGTCATGTATAAGTCTATATAAAGAGAGAACTGCTCATTACTATATAATTGTATTTTGTAATTTTTCTCAATACATATAAATATGTAGTCTTTCATAATTTAACGATATTGTTTCTAGGTCAGGGGCATAGTTAGATCATCGGGCCAGGACCCCATTATTTATGATTAGATTTGAATATAATATCTTCTTAATGAACTTGGTTATTTGCATCTTGTTATAAGGTTATAATATGACAATGAAACAACTGTTCGTATATTTCATGAGGGAACTAAACGTATTGAGGTAGATTGTCATCTCGTCCAACAGAATATAGTGAAACAAAAATTATTGAGACGTGACATGCTAATTAGTAATTTGCTAGTGCATATGCTTAACTATTTAAGAAACAAGAGGTTTCTTTATTTGTAACAAGTTGAGATTACGGCCCACATCATTGAGCATGTACGGCTATATGCTCTAGCTTAAGAAAAAGATTAAAGAATAATATTACTATTAGTAATATGAGTTGTGTTATTAGGAATAGTACAATAAGTTGTATTAGGAATAGTACAAGCAATTTTCTAAAATGCGGTTTTGTCATGAGTCTAGTCTACCAGCTCATAGCACATAATCGGTTTATGCGCTGATTGAACTGTTATGCAGAATTACGTAAAAATAAAATTTCAATATATAATTATATATAACTATATGCGTAAAATATTCATACAATATACATACATGCATACATGCATATATTTAAATGTTGAAAATGCCTTAAAAGATCATGAAAAACAAAACAAAAATCATAATAAGCTCTTATGAGTTTCTAAGAAAGGAATGAACCTATTAAATTGTGAAATATGAATAATATAAGCTATTGATCAATTAAATATGTAAAGAACCATAATGCATACGCCACATTAACATGTCAGTATAATAAGAAAATCATAAACCAATAGGAACACAACTTAACAAGGGGAAAAAAGTTAAAAGGGCTTGTCAATTTGTATCACATTACCAATTTAATTTCCACTGTATAAACACTAGTTATAGGACTTAAATGCAAATAGGATAAAGAAAATGCAAGTCAATTATCAAAGTATCAAACTTAAAATAGCAGACTCATAAAAAGAAACTCAACTTTTGCTAGACAACCTAGTGAAAAAAATAAATAAACATATAATCATTAGCAAGCAAACCAATTACATAAACACATGTTCACCATCAATCATCATCATCAAGACATAACAAAACTACTAACTACTTAAACAAACAAGTGTAGTCTTGGATCGCAAAATTCACATAGAAATGGATAACCCCGCATATGCACTGCACGAACCTGCAAAAACCCGCATATATGAGGGTATAAACCTCATAAACCTGAATGCATGGTGTCCACTTTTTGGAGCGCATAACAAATGCGGATGGGGCAAAGATCGCATACATTTATGCGGCCGTTTTAAACCATGTTTTATGACAATAAGTATAAGACATGATTTCAAATATCGGCCGATTCCATTATATATCAGCACTATAGTATCACATTTTACGTACCTGATACAACTTATAATATTGGGCGATATCAGAGCCGATATTGCCGATATTGCTGGTATGGCCAATATTGACAACCAATTTTGATGATATTGATGCTAAAAGACATTGGGTTCCGATACTGATTTGAGATTTTAAACCATGGTATAAGGGTTTAGTATCTGTGTAATTACTAAGTGTTTACAGCGCAACATAAAACTATAAAGTCCAGATGGCTTTCAGTAAATACCATAGTAAACTGAACAAATATATTGCTCATTTATTTTGAACTTAAAAAAGAACCCTTCGCAGCAAATCATCCGCTAACACTTTCTGAAGTAGTAGTCAGTTTTGAGAAAATGATTATGGCATCTATTTTTCTAAGACGGTAACATCTAGCTTCCCAAATGAACCAATCTCTATGATGGGTGTTGGTCGCTAGATTTGAAATCTCTATAACTATGTACTAAGCCCCATTTTGTTATCTTTCTAAAGTACATGCTTGTACATGTAATCCAAATAAATATTTAACAATAGTTGCACTAAGTAACAACACAGTTGATATATATCTTACTAATAACCCAAGAAAAAAGGAAGTGACTTACATGTCATATACCAAAGCATATTTGCAACCATCCAAGTATTAAATACATAATTTCATGCATCACATTATGATACCATTACAAAACTTGACATATTTCTCATTCACATTGTACCACCATGCTAAGGCCCAATGCACAACCTTCTCTATTCACGCCCAGTTTGGTCGCCAAGCCTCATTTCACTACACTTCCCTTATTTTATGCAACAATCTACGTTTACTATCATATCCTTTTAAAAAGGAGTGACATGCAAACTTGCAAAGTCTGCGGTGGCAAGCAAGCAGTGTTGCTACTCCCCCCTCTCTCATTCACTCTCAAACCCTAGTGTCTCTTGTCGCCTCGCCCCTCTATCTCGTCACTCTATGAGTGCGTCTCTGCGTCAATGGACCTACGGTGTTGCTACTCCCTTCTCTCTTGTTCACTCTGCATGTCTAGCAGTGGT
The DNA here is from genome assembly GCA_038442645.1 of Agave tequilana. Taxonomy (NCBI): domain Eukaryota; kingdom Viridiplantae; phylum Streptophyta; class Magnoliopsida; order Asparagales; family Asparagaceae; genus Agave; species Agave tequilana. The sequence continues at coordinate 150,599 of JAVJIF010008170.1, read as the reverse complement.
ACAGTACGCAGCGTTGCTGTAACAAACTCCTTTCATTATCAGATCTGAGATGGAAAACATCAAATTTCTGTGATCTATAGAACTATAAGTTGTGCAAATTTAGATTACTTGTAATTTGTAACTTTTGTGCCTTAATTGTGTATTTGTAAGTGGATATGTATTTATAAGTGAATTCAAATTTGAAATATTCAAATTGTGAGTTGGTTACATCTATTTTGTTTGATTTGAGATAAGTTGTACATTTATTTTCAAGATTTAAACCTGAAATTGTTAAAACTTAACAAGACTGCCCAAACTCGAAACCCACTTGAAGTTACCCGAACTGTTTGGTGTGGGTTTGCGTTAATATATACTCCAACCTGCCGGGTTCGTGTGGGTTTGGGTTATGTATTTCAGATTTAGGTTGGATAATTTTTTTTTGAAAAACCCACCTTACCGAACCTGTTTACACTTCTAGCTAGCCAGGGCATGACAAAATCAAGATAACACTTAACATTCCGCTCTTTAGAGCTTTTATTAGAATAGATGCGTCTGGCTCTTTATGTATACCTTTTTTGTGGATCTCTTCTATGGTACCCCAGGCCAAGGAGCTCTATCGTACAGGGAAACTCGAAACTCTACCCTAACACTAGCTTGGATGCTATGATGGGTTAACCATTTGTTTCTTTAGTTTCAACTGTGGCAGTTGCAGAATCTGCTCTGATGTCTAGAAGAGATTTGGTTAGTAGGGGAGGTGAGCCCCCGTAGTGTTTCAAATATTGAAATAGATCTTGGTGAGCTTGGTAACTCAATAGAAATGCGCGTGCAATTGGAGTTTTCTTGTTGTTTGCAATCCCATCGAAGCGCTGACAACTAGGAGGTGGGCTTGGAAGCATTCATCCTTTGAAGAAAGCGTAATAGCTCACCAGGGACAAGTTAGCCTTTCTTTTCAACCAATGGAAGAAAATAAACAGAAGAGCGAAGATGCAATTCAGAACAGTAAGAGGTTTTTTATTCTCTTTGAAAAAATATAGAATATATATATTTTTTTTTGCACTTCATTCAAAAAGAGTTGAACGTGTATGGCGGTTGAGATGTCAGTACTGTTGGCCCGGAGGCCTTCCTCTCTAGTTTTGATGATTAACTCATGTAGTTATGTTTACTAATAATCTTGTGATTTTAGTTTCAGATCATGTAACAAGATATTAGTTGGTGATTGCTTCAAAAAGAGGAGTTTGGAAGCCTTCACTTGGTGATTCCCGAGCCCGAGCGTCAAGAACATTCATAGCCATGCTCGTTGGATCACGGAGTTTGGACCGAGTCGGCTTGAAGATGAAGATCGTCAAGAAGACTTAGGTATCCATAGTTTAGTGTGTTTAGATCCATTTGTAAAGCTTAGAATAGTTGATATGCTCAAGTGCACAACACACACAAGTTTTATGTTTTGGATTTGGTTTTCATGAATAGATTGTTCAAAACAAGTTTACTTTATTTTTATGTATATTAGATGTGCTCTATATACATACATGCTTACATGACTTATACAAACTTAGTTTGACATGCCTATTCATGTAGTTTTATGTTTTGGTATTTTTAACAAAACATATTTTTAGAATTAAAGACAAAAACTTGATATATATATGTTTTATGTATATTGAACTTATGTTCATATACATCATGCTTCAATGTGTTTAAATATCATGTTTTTGTATTTCTATAAGTTTTAGGAAAAATCAGATTTCCTATTGAAAAATCCAAGTTTGATAAAATACTAGTCTTGGTTTTTGGTAAAAATGATAAGACACAAAAATAGTTCAAATTGCTTGATATTTAAGTTGAAACTTTTATCACATGTTTATATATCAATGCAAAATGATAAAACTATTTTTGGGATTTTTAGAAGAGATAAAAGATTTTTAGAAATATGTTTAACAGTTTTTCTGACCTAGTTTCTGACCCAGACTGTGGCTGACAGACCAGGTCGGTCGACCGTGCGGTCGACCGAACCATGGGCCGGTCAACCGTTATGGTCGACCGACGTGCACAGTCTTGTGCACGTCTGGCAGACACAGGGCCGGTCGGCCAGCCGGTCGACCGGACCAGAGAGCCCTACTCTCTGTATCTGGGCGGTCGACCGAATTGCCCCAACGGTCATATTTATGACCATTGGCGGTCGACCGGGCCGGTCAACCGCAAGCCTGTCAGGCTGCCAGATCAGCCTAACGGCTAGTTTTCTGTTGGGCCTATAAATACCCCATTTCTTGGGGGTTTTGGCGAAGATTTTCTGAGATAATTTTTCCTCACTCTCTGGTTTTAAAAAGAAGTTTTCAAAAGAGTTTAAAGATCAAAAAGATTCATCTTGGTTGTTTTTAAGTGTTTTGTTATTTTCAAAGAAAACAAGTTTTTGGAATTGGTTTCTTGTTCTTCATTTCTAAATCAATTTGATATTATCCCAAGAGATTTTCTTTGATCAAAACACTTATTTTTTCACACTTGAGCTATATCTTCTATCCTATTCTATTAGGATCATTTGTTTGTGGGAAAAGAGATTGTTTGAGGTTGATTAAGCCTCTAAGTTGTAAACCTCCTTTTATTTGTGAATCCCTCTTTGGTAGAGGTTGATCGGAGTGGTATTGTTTTGGATCCCTCTTCGGTAGAGGTGATTGTGTTTGTTGTTGGCTACGGGCCTTATCCCTCTTCGGTAGAGGTGGATTGTGGTTGTATTGCCTCGGTGGCATTGTAAGGTTGAGAGAGGAGTTCGGTACTCCTTTAGTGGATTAGAAATCCTTCTCGGTGAAGGCGGGGACGTAGAGCTAGGGGCTCGAACCTCGGAACATATCCTTGTGCTTGCGTTTGATCCACTTGTCTCTAAACTCTCTCTCTCTTTTATTTGTGCAAAGCATCATTCATTCATAGCATCATATATATTTGCTTGTGTTTGAGCATTGATTCATATTGCCTATCTCGTATATGCTTGTGTGCTTGTGTGCCTCACTTGTACTTAACCACAAGAGCTTCGTATAGCACCTCAACCCATATCTAGGGGAATCAAGAGGAGTTAGTCCAGAGCCCTTAACGGGGAATTCGGCTATACTTGTGTGTTGTATTAATTGTGTTGCAAACTAGTTTTTAAGCTTCCGCATTTAGCGCATTTAGTTTATAGATTAGCATATCACCTATTCACCCCCCCCCCTCTAGGTGATTTCAATTGGTATCAGAGCCTATGCTCCTGATACTTAGGTTTAACTACCTAGGAGTGAGATCTTGGTTTAGCTAATCTACCATTTGCATTTGCATATTTATTTGCTTGCACACATATAGTTTACATCCATGGACTTCATGACCCCACCTATGTTTGACCCTTCCAACATTGTTGTTTGGAAGACTAGGATGTCCGTTTACCTTCAAGCCCTAGGATATAAGGTTCACCTTGCCATTACTAAGGAATCATACCTTAGTGATAGTAAGCATATAGAGGCCAATGCACTAGCTCTTGAGGCTATTAGAAGCACTTTAAATAAAGAATATCTTATGCTTGCTTCTAACTTTGATTCCGCATTTGCAGTGTGGAACAAGTTGACAACCACCACCACCTCCAAGCTTCAATTGCAAATCCAACCGGAGGAAGAATCTAGTGGAGATGAATCCGAGCCACAACAATGCTATACGGTCCAAGGGAATGACTCCCTCGAGGTACACTCGGAAACCCACTTAGATGATAATGATGATGCTAGTTCTTCATGTAATGATTTTGTTGATCCCCATGCTTTGAAAGAAGAACTTTCTATTGTGTGTGAAAAATTGATTGAAAAATATAAGATTTTGAAAAAGAAAAGTCTAGGCCTTGAAAATGAAAATAAAAGTTTGCATTCTAAACTTAACTTTGTTTTGCAAGAGAAAGAGGAGATTTCTAATGAAAGGGATTCATTGAAATCTCAACTTGAACTTGCACTTAAAGAAAATGAGTTTTTAAAGTCTAAAAATGATTGTAATGATATTTTGAAGAAAAATAAAGTTTTAACTTCAAAAATTGATTTTGTTGTAAAAAATAATGATTCCTTGAAAAAGGAAATTGATTTCATTTCAAAAGAGTTAGAAATTTGTTTAAATAAAAATAAATCTTTGAAAAATAAAATTAATTCTCATGTTTGTCATGCTAGGGTAGTATCTCACACTTCACCTATTGCATGCCACACTTCTTCTTCGATTGATAATGATATAAATATTTTGAAGAAGAGTGTTGATTGTTTGGGCTCCACTTTGAGCCAATGTGTTGTTGGGCATACACGATTGGAATCTTTGTTTCGAAAGAAACAAGTTCCATCTATTCATGCACACCCCTCACGGCATACACATGCTCCTCACGGACACCATCATCACTTGTATGCTCATGTGTACACTTGTACACATTGTGGACGTAAGGGCCACCTTGCTAAATTTTGTTTTGATCGTATACATGATTGTAATTTAGCAAATAAGTTTGTTTGGGTTAGAGAAGGTACTAACCCCCATGGACCCAAAAAGTTATGGGTACCAAAGACCACCCCTCTTATGTTTGATGTAGGTGTGGGCTCTCACATGACGTGAGAGTAGCGGTACCTTGGAGTGGATGCGTTCCGAACTTCATGTGGATTATTTGGATGCATCATTTTCAAGGGATGTTGGTGGAGAGGACCACCATGTTTTGAAGACAAGGAAAGTTGCCTTCTAGGTTTTGGTAACGATTCCTAACTCCTTATTTATGTTTGCATGCTTTTCATGTTTATTATTTATAGCATGTTTTGATGTTTATAGATTAGTATGTAAATGCCATGTTGATTAGATCCTTGACATGCATGTATAGCCCTTTTTTTGAGACACCCATGTTTAATATGGACTATTACTTTTGTGTTCTCACCTTTGTTTAGCTATCATGTTAATCATAGCTCTAATAACTTGTGTATTTACATAATAATCATGTTTATGTTTTTCATGTTCATTCATATCTTGTTTTATGCTTCATGTGTTGATTACTTGTTTAAATGTTAGTTTTCATTAAGACTAGGTATATACTTGTACATATAGTGGGCCACAAATAAATCTATATATGTTTGAGCTTGAATGCTTATTTGAACCCACTAGATGTGCTAGTATAGTCTAGTTTTGATGATCCATGCATTTTAAACTTGTATTCCATTTTTGGATTTGTTTTATGTTTATATGTTTAACTTCATGTATATGTCTATTTTATCCAAACTATTGTTTATACATATACATCCTTTGAGCCACGTGCCTTCATGCATATATCTTTGTGGACTCATTGTGTTTGGATATGTATGTATACTTTAGTTCGTATAGGACATACATATACCTAGAAGATTAAATAAGTTTTGATGATTTTCTTGTTTCAAGGAATATTGAGCTTAATGGTACATTTTTTATGATTGTGATTTTCACATCTTATTTGTACACTCACATTTATTGTTTACTCATGTTTTGTTTTCATGAGTCATATTTGTGCTTAATTGACTTGAGTGTTTTGATATCATGTGGATTTCTTATTTCATGAAAAACAATTTGTTTTTATTCCTTACTTGAAGGATTTCGTACTAGTTTACAATTCATATAACTAGTTGCGATATTCTTCATTTGGTAGAGTTTTTCAAACAAACCTTATTTTCATATCTATTTTTGAAAACTCCTACCTTCCACGGGCGGATGGATGGGCGATCATGCTCATGTATGCTTTATAATGAAAATCTTTTTAAACTTGAACATGAATGGGAGGATAGGTTATATGATGTATACACTTGATCATTATTGTTGTTTCAATTGGTAACATTGGATTCTTTCAATTGGTATCAATTTGGACCCTTCTTGTATACTCATATATGTTTGTATGTATGTATGTTTTTTCAATTTCAATAGTATCAATTTCGATTGGTATCTAATTTTCATTCATATATATTTTGTTTATGCTAGAGCTTGAGTTTCAACTTTGTTTCAATTGATTTAGCTTTCAATTGGTATCTTAATTCGAGCCTACGCATTATTTTTATTGGTATTTCATAAAGGGGGAGAAAATTTGAGTTTGTATTTCAATTGGTATTTTGTTCCCTCACTTTATGATAGAAAATAATAATTTTAATTGATATCATATGTTTAAAATGAACAATTATTTCAATTGGTATCAAGATGTTATTTTCATTGGTATCAAGAAGCACTTCATTGACATATTTTTAATTGGTATCATATTTAATGTCACCCCTTATTGACTTTGTTTTTGTTTTAGACAAAAAGGGGTCAAAACAATAAAAACAATGTTCTCATTTTTAATTTTTTATTATTTTTATTAACCCCTTTGTTAATTCATTGTTTCGAACAAAAAGGGGGAGAAAATTTTGTTTTGTTTTGATTGTTTACCCTTTGTTGATGATTGACAAAAAGGGGGAGAAAGATTTTGAGTTTAATTGTTTTATATGCATACTTATGTTTTTGCATATATTAAGTTTAATTGGTCTCTAGCATGTTTATTTTGTTTTTGAAAATTTCATTGGAAAATTCCATTGGTATCTAGAGCCTTTTATTGTTTATGATATCTATGCATGTTTCATGTTTTATAATTTCATTGGTATCTAGAACCTTTTATTGTTAATATTCATTGCATATTTATGTTTATTTGTTTATGCATGAGTTAAGGGGGAGCTTCTTTGAAGCTTAACTTTAATCCATGCATATATAACTCCATGAGTTTTGTCATCATCAAAAAGGGGGAGATTGTTGGCCCGGAGGCCTTCCTCTCTAGTTTTGATGATGATTAACTCATGTAGTTATGTTTACTAATAATCTTGTGATTTTAGTTTCAGATCATGTAACAAGATATTAGTTGGTGATTGCTTCAAAAGAGGAGTTTGGAAGCCTTCACTTGGTGATTCCCGAGCCTGAACGTCAAGATCATTCATAGCCATGCTCGTTGGATCACGGAGTTTGGACCAAGTCGGCTTGAAGATGAAGATCATTAAGAAGACTTAGGTATCCATAGTTTAGTGTGTTTAGATCCATTTGTAAAGCTTAGAATAGTTGATATGCTCAAGTGCACAACACACAAAAGTTTTATGTTTTGGATTTGGTTTTCATGAATAGATTGTTCAAAACAAGTTTACTTTATTTTTATGTATATTAGATGTGCTCTATATAAATACATGCTTACATGACTTATACAAATTTAGTTTGACATGCCTATTCATGTAGTTTTATCTTTTGGTATTTTTAACAAAACATATTTTTGGAATTAAAGACAAAAACTTGATATATATATATGTTTTATGTATATTGAACTTATGTTCATATACATCATGCTTTAATGTGTTTAAATATCATGTTTTTGTATTTCTATAAGTTTTAGGAAAAATCAGATTTCCTATTGAAAAATTCAAGTTTGATAAAATACTAGTTTTGATTTTTGAAAAAAATGATAAGACACAAAAATAGTTCAAATTGCTTGATATTTGAGTTGAAATTTTTATCACATGTTTATATATCAATGCAAAATGATAAAACTATTTTTGGGAATTTTTAGAAGAGATAAAAGATTTTTAGAAATATGTTTAACAGTTTTTCTGACCCAGTTTCTGACCCAAACTATGGCTGACAGGCCAGGTCGGTCGACCATGCGGTCGACCGAACCATGGGCCGGTCGACCGTTGCGGTCGACCGACGTGCACAGCCTTGTGCACGTCTGGCAGACACAGGGCCGGTCGGCCGGCCGGTCGACCGGACCAGAGAGCCCTGCTCTCTGTATCTGGGCGGTCGACCGGGCGGTCGACCGGACCAGAGAGCCCCTCTCTCTGTATCTGGGCGGTCGACCGGGCGGTCGACCGGATTGCCCCAACGGTCATATTTATGACCGTTGGCGGTCGACCGGGCCGGTCAACCGTAAGCCTGTCAGGCTGCCAGATCAGCCTAACGGCTAGTTTTCTGTTGGGCCTATAAATACCCAATTTCTTGCAGGTTTTGGCGAAGATTTTCTGAGCTAATTTTTCCCCACTCTCTGGTTTTAAAAAGAAGTTTTCAAAAGAGTTTAAAGAGCAAAAAGATTCATCTTGGTTGTTTTTAAGTGTTTTGTTATTTTCAAAGAAAACAAGTTTTTGGGAATTGGTTTCTTATTCTTCATTTCTAAATCAATTTGATATTATCCCAAGAGATTTTCTTTGATCAAAATACTTGTTTTTTCACACTTGAGCTATATCTTCTATCCTATTCTATTAGGATCATTTGTTTGTGAGAAAGAGATTGTTTGAGGTTGATTAAGCCTCTAAGTTGTAAACCCTCCTTTTATTTGTGAATCCCTCTTTGGTAGAGGTTGATCGGAGTGGTATTGTTTTGGATCCCTCTTCGGTAGAGGTGATTGTGTTTGTTGTTGGCTACGGGCCTTATCCCTCTTCGGTAGAGGTGGCTTGTGGTTGTATTGCCTCGGTGGCATTGTAAGGTTGAGAGAGGAGTTCGGTACTCCTTTAGTGGATTAGAAATCCTTCTCGGTGAAGGCGGGGACGTAGAGCTAGGGGCTCAAACCTCGGAACATATCCTTGTGCTTGCGTTTGATCCACTTGTCTCTAAACTCTCTCTCTTTTATTTGTGCAAAGCATCATTCATTCATAGCATCATATATATTTGCTTGTGTTTGAGCATTGATTCATATTGCCTATCTCTTATATGCTTGTGTGCTTGTGTGCCTCACTTGTACTTAACCACAAGAGCTTCATATAGCACCTCAACCCATATCTAGGGGAATCAAGAGGAGTTAGTCCAGAGCCCTTAACGGGGAATTCGGCTACACTTGTGTGTTGTATTAAGTGTGTTGCAAAATAGTTTTTAAGCTTCCGCATTTAGCGCATTTACTTTATAGATTAGCATATCACCTATTCATCCCCCCCCTTAGGTGATTTCAAGTACGAGTTCATGCTTTTCCAATTTCTCGAGGATCTTTCCAAGGAACTACTAGTTTAGGTAAATATCTCATGTACTGAAGAGGTTCCTTTGTCTGATTCTCACAAAAGACATAGGGAGAATCTCACTTTAAAGGCTTCTTTTTCTTTTTTCCCGTAAGAGTCAGAATCTTCCACAAACAAAAGAGGATTTCCTAAAAGAAAGAATGTGTGCCGCAAGGTCATATCACGAAAGAAGTTAAAATGTGAGTATCCACGGGACATGAGGGATTCCATCGCCTTTTGCAACCCATCATTGACGTTTTGTTACTCGAGTCGACTTTGATTCGGTGCTTCAAATGGCAACTTCACCATTTTTCTCATGTGTTTGCCTATTGGCTTGGTGTCAAAGGGTGAGTTCCTTTCACTGGCCTAAATGACAAGCAAACCCTTGAATGTGAGAGTAAGGGATCACCTAACGAATGGACGAGCTGTGACGAATGGAAGCAAGAACTTGAAAGTACACCTTGAGGGGGGGTGAATAGGTGTAAGGCTAATCTAATGATAAATAATGCGGAATTAAAAATAAATTGCAACACACTTAGTGTAACCAAAGAGTGTAGCTGAATTCCCGGTGAAGGGCTCTGAACTGTCTCCTCTAAATAAGAGTTGAGGTGCTATGTAAAGCTCTCTTGGTTCAACACAAGTGAGGCACACAAACAGACCAAGCATATATGAATGATATGACGATATGAATCAATGTAAGGAAAATAAGAGAGAGTTAGAGATAGTGGATCAAACGCAAACACAAAGATATGTTTTGAAGTTCGAGCACCCAGCTCTACGTCCCCGCCTTCACACAGAAAGATTTTCACTATATCGTTCACACAGGACTTCCCACACAGGGAATCTCCACTGAGGATTTGGGCAAATACAACTTGAGAGTACACAACTCCTCTCTCACCAAATACAACCTCTACACTAAGAGGCAAGGCACAAAGCCAAATAAGATCAACCTCACAATTGAGGGATAAACACTAAGCCAAACAACAATCAACCTCTCACTAGAGGGATACTCAATCACCACTTCCCACAATCACCTCTCACTAGAGGGACATCAACACAATCTCCTCTCATTAGAGGGATATCACAAAGTATGGAAGGTTTACAACTCTAAGTGATTATAAAGACCACAAACAACTTTTTCTCACTAAAATAAGATCCTAATATATAGGATAGATTGATAAGCTCAAATGTGAGAAAATAAAGAGTTTGAAAATCAAAATTACAAAAAAAAAATACGTGGGAAAACTTCCAGGATATAATGAAAATGAAGAACAAAAATAAATCCCAAAGACTCCTCTTTTTCTTTGATTTTTTTCAACTCTATAAAACAAATAAAGATTGATCTTTTAAACCCAAAAACTCTTTTAAAACTTGTAGCTAAAACACTTAAAAAGATGAAGATTTTTGCTCTTGAAATTGTTATTAAAAACCAACTCAAATGGGGGGTATTTATAGCCCCAAATGAATTATTCCCGTTGGCAGCAGGAAAGGGCAAATTTGCCCTTCCGGTCGACCGGCCAACGGTCATTTTTATGACCGTTGTGCCACCGGTCGACCGCCCGGTCGACCGGGCCTGGAACCAGAGAGCAACGGCTCTCTGACCGGTGGACCGCCCGGTTGACCGGAGCTGGATACAGAGAGCAGAACTCTCTGTCAATTGACCGGCCGGTCGACCGGGGCCATTTCTAAAGAGCAGAGCTCTCTAGACGGCCGACCGGCCCACCAGCCCAGGCTGCGTGCACGTCGGTCGATCGAACCGGTCGACCAACTTCTGCTACGGTCGACCGGTCCGATCGACCGGCAGACAGCCAGATCTAACTTTTGGAGGGTTAAAAACTTGGTTATTTTACTTTCTAAAAAAATCCCATAAAATCACATAAATTCCACAAAAATCAGTTCTTATAAGATCTTTGAAATACAAATATGTGTGAGTAAATTCAATACATATTCTAAATAATTTGAACCATTTTTATGATATTGAAATTTTGCCTTAAACCAAAATTCGTATTTTCCAAAACTTGAATTTTTGAAATGGAAAACTGTTTTCTCCGAAACTCATGTAAATACAAAAACATGATATTGAAATAACTTTTAAGCATGTTGTATATGGATAGAATCCAATAGACATGAAAGATATTATATCTATATTTTTGACATTAAATACAAAAATAAGTTTTGTTTAAATACAAAACTCCAAACACATGAATAGGCTTTTCAAAATAAGTTTTTCTAAGTGTATGAAGCATAGATGTATATAGATCAAATCTAATATACATAAAAACCTGTAAACTTGTTTTGATTCTATCTATTCATGAAAACCATATATTTGAACTAGAAATCCAAAACCGGTTAAGTCGAAAATAAAACATGAAACTTTAAACTTGTGTGTGTATTGTGAACTTGAGCATATCAAAACTATCTAATCTTTACACAAGATTTAAACAAAATCTTAAACTAAACAAACCGAGGTCTTCTTGTAGAACTCCGTCTCCAAGTCGACTCAATCCAAACATGATCCACCGAGCTTGACTCCAACCGAGTGCTGGATGTGAACTTGACGCTTGAGCTTTTGAATCAACATGTGAACGCGTTAAAACACCTTTGTTGAAGCTAATCACCTACTAATATCTTGATCAAATATCTGAAACTAAATATCACAAGATTATTAGTAAACTATAACTACATGAGTTAATCATCATCAAAACTAGAGTGAAGGGCCTCTGGGCCAATAATCTCCCCCTTTTTTATGATGACAACTCATGGAGTTATATATGCATGGATTAAAGTTAAGCTTCATAGAAGCTCCCTCTTAACTTATGCATAGCAACAAACAATAAGGATATGTCGTGAATGCTCAACATAAATATGTATAAACATGATATTTGATACCAATGAAATAAACTTGCTCTTGATACCAACAAAAGATGCTCTTGATACTAATGGTAAAAGATAACAAATTAAACAAATATGCATATATAAAAACTCCAAATTTCTCTCCCCCTTTTTGTCAATTCATCAACAAAAGGGTACAAACACTAAAAACATAAATAATATTTTTCTTCCTTTCTGCATAAATTAAAACAATAAAGGTGTATATGCTATATACATTCATGACAAGGAGAGACGTGAAGTTAACTCCCCCTGCATACATGCATTTATATGAAAAGAGATGACTAAACCCTAACCACATAAAGCATAATATACAATGTATAAAAGTAGATGTGAAGCTCACTCTACACATGTGTAAGACATAAAGAAGAGCGGTCAAGCTCCTTAATATGAGATACACTCAACATGAATATATATATATAGAGAAGATGTTAAACTTCCCTTATATATAAACAATAAATATCAAAACAATTAATATCAATTTATGATACCAATAGAAAATAAACAAAAATTTTAAGATACCAAAAGATACTAATTGAAAATATCTTGTAAACATTTGATACCAATAGAAAATGAAACATTGTATGTTTTTTATACCAATAGAAATATATGTGCATTTAGAATCTTGATACCAATTGTAAACATTTTGTAATTTTGATACCAAATGAGAATATTTTTATAATTTTGATATCAATTGAAAGTAAAAGCTAAATATTTTTATGTAAGCATAACTTATTTCAATATAGATACCAATTTAAAATGAAATATGATATCAATTGAAAAATATAAACTAATCTTTTGGTTAAACACTAAAATCATTTTATAAATTGAAAGACAAACCAACTATTTGGTTAAACAATTCATTTTGCAACAAAGATACCAAATTTTAGAATAAAGCCAATTTAAGATTTTTGATATCAATATTGAAAATGTTAGAATATTCCAAATTAAAATATTTTTCATTAAGAGCATAGGAAACCAATTGAAAAATAATATACCAAATCATATCATTTTTCATCATAAAGAGTGGGAGTAAGATACCAATTGAAAATACAATCGATTGAAAACTAAAACATGAAGTTTTCTCCCCCTTTATGAAATACCAATGAAAATGATGCATAAGCTTGTATAAAATACCAATTTGAAAACTAATAGTCATTAAGGAGCAAATCAAGCTTAGCATAAACATAATTTGTGCTTTAAGATGTAAAGATATAGTAAGCACAATCAAATCATATATATATGAAAAAGTAAATACCAATGGAAATTGATACCTTTTGAAGTTTTGAAGCATTCATATATAGAAAATCAAAGATGAGCATACAAACATGAAAATATCAATTGGGATACCAATTGAAAATATGATGAGGATCAAGTGTATTACTCATGCTACATCCCTTTCATGCACATGTTTAAATAGATTTTTCAATAAAGAGTATACAAGGCATGGTCGCCCATCCAACCGCCCTTGTTGGGTAGGAGTTTTCAAAAATAGGATTTGAAAATGTAACATGTTTAAAAAACTCTACCAAAATGAAGAATACGCAACTAGTTTTATGATAATTTTAAAAACTAGTATGAAATCCTTCAAATAAGGAATAAAACAAAAATATATTCCATAAAAAATATGTAAGTCACACGATCATTGACACTCAAGGTCTATAAAGCACATATATGACTCATGAAAATAAAGTCATGAGAAAACATCAAGTGATGTGAGTGTAGGAATCATGTAAGCAATGAAATCATGGGAATAGACAATTAAGCTCAATATAAAATTCCTTTATAAAAATTATCAAAACTAAATCTACTTCAAGATATATATATATGTTTAGTCAAAAATAAAGGTATACATACATATCCAAATACAATTGAGTCTATAAAGAAATTTTGCATTAAAGGCAAATGACTCACGGTTATACATATATATCCAATAGTTTTAACAAAATTACCATATACATGAATCTAAATACATATTCATGAAAAACATGTACAAAATAGAGAATACAAGTCAAAATATACGAATCATCAAAACTAGGCTATACTAGTACATCTAATGGGTACAAATGAGCAATCAAGTACAAACATATAATAATCTATTTGTGGCTCACTAATTATACAAGTATATATACAAGTTTTAATGAAAGTTACATCTAAACATGTAATAAAAACATGAAGTATAAAACAAAACATAAACTTATATGATCATTAAGTAAATACACATGTCTTAGATCTATGATATACAGAATTGTTAAACTAAAGAGAGAAGACAACAATAATAATCCATATAAACATGAGTGTATCTCAAATACTATATATGTATATCACAAGCCTAATTATCATGACATATGGCATAATAAGCATTAAAATATGACATGCTAAAAATGAATAATATAAATGCATGTAAACATAAATGGGAGTAAGATATAGTTACCAAAACTAAGAGGGTACATCTCTATATCTCCAAACCATTGTGGTCCTCCCACCAAACTCCCCTTGAAAGTGATGCATCCAAAATAGTCACCGTTTAGCTCGGAACGCATTCACCTCAAGGCACCAATACCCTCACGTCGAGTGACAGCCCACACCTACATCAAATAAAATAGGAGTGGCTTTTGGTACCCATACTCTTTTGGGTCCATTGGGGTTAGCACCTTTCCTAACCCAAACAAATTTATTTGCAAAATTCGAATCATGAATTCTATCAAAGCAAAATTTTGTAAGGTGGCCCTTACGTCGACAATGTGTACAAGTGTACACATGAGCATACATAGTGTTATGTGTATGAACGTGGGAAGCATGTGTATGCCGTGGTTTGTGTGCATGCATAGGTGAAACTTGTTTCTGACGAAACATGGATCCCAAACGTGTGTGCTTCATGGCACATTGGCTCAAAGTGGAGCCCAAACAATCAACATTCTTCTTCAATATATTTATATCATTTTCAATGTTAGAAGAAGAGGTGGAGCATGCTATAGTAATACTAGATGTGAGGCTACACTAGCATGGCAAACATGTGTGTCAATATCATTTTTCAAAGAAATATTTTTCTTAGAAACCAAATCCAATTCATATGAAATAGAAATAATTTTGTTTTTCAAAGAATTATTCTCTTTTAAAACAAAATCAAGTTTTGAAGTTAAAGTCTCATTTTTCTTCAAAACATTTTCACAATCATTTTTACTTTTTAAAATTTTATTTTCATTTAAGACAAGTTCAAGTTGAGATTTCAATGAGTGCCTTTCAATTGAAATCTCATCCCTCTCTTGCAAAATCAAATCAAGTTTTGAAAGCAAATTTTCATTTTCTACTATTAGGGTAAAACTTTTCTTTTTTAAAAGTTTATATTTTTCTAACAATTTTTTACAAACAATTGATAGTTCTTCATTCATTACATCAGGATCAATATAATCATCACTTGAAAAACTAGCACTGTCATCTAGTTGAGTTTCCGAGTTTACCTCAAGGGAGTCATTCCCTTAGACCATGAAGCAACGTTGGTCGGACTCTTCTCCGCTAGATTTCTCCTCCTCATTGTTTTGCGTTTGTAGCTCGGGAGATGTCAATATGTTCCACACTGCAAAGGCGGAAACACAATGAGAAACCATATTTAAATATTCTTTACTAAGTGATTTTCTAAGTGCCTCTAGGGCTTGTGCATTGGCCTCTAAATGCTTGCTATTACTAAAGTAAGATTTCTTGGTAATGGCAAGGTAAACTTTCCAACCTATAGCTTTTAAATGCCAACTCATTCTAACCTTCCATATATCAATTTTAGAGATATCAAATATTGGAGGGTTATCCATGAGTGCAAACTATATGTGTGTAAGTGTAAATATAGATTAGCTAACCAAGATCTCACTCCTAGGTGGTTAAACCTAATATCAGAAGTGTAGGCTCTGATACCAATTGAAAGTACACCTAGAGGGGTGGTGAATAGGTGTAAGGCTAATCTAATGATAAATAATGCGGAATTAAAAACAAATTGCAACACACTTAGTGTAACCAAAGAGTGTAGCCGAATTCCCGATGAAGGGCTCTAGACTATCTCCTCTAAATTCTTCTAAATAAGAGTTGAGGTGCTATATAAAGCTCTCTTGGTTCAACACAAGTGAGGCACACAAACAAACCAAGCATATATGAATGATATGACAATATGAATCAATGCAAGGAAAATAAGAGAGAGTTAGAGATAGTGGATCAAACGCAAACACAAAGATATGTTTCGAGGCTCGAGCACCCAACTCTACGTCCCTGCCTTCATACAGAAGGATTTTCACTATATCATCCACACAGGACTTCCCACACAGGGAACCTCCATTGAGGATTTGGGCAAATATAACTTGGGAGTACACAACTCCTCTCTCTCCAAATACAATCTTTACACTTTGAGGCAAGGCACAAAGCCAAACAAGATCAACTTTACAATCGAGGGATAGGCACTTAGCCAAACAACAATCAACCTCTCACTAGAGCGATACTCAATCACCACTTCCACAATCACCTCTCACTAGAGAGATATCAACACAATCTCATCTTACTAGAGGGATATCACAAAGTATGAAAGGTTTACAACTCTAAGTGATCACAAAGACCACAATAACTTTTTCTCACTAAAATAAGATCCTAATAGATAGGATAGATTGATAAGCTCAAGTGTGAGAAAATAAAGAGTTTGAAAATCAAAATCACAAAGAAAAAACTTGAGAAAACTTCTAGGATATAATGGAAATGAAGAACAAAAATAAATCCCAAAGACTTCTCTTTTTCTTTAATTTTTCCAACTCTATAAAACAAATAAAGATTGATCTTTTAAATCCAAAAACTCTTTTAAAACTTGTAGCTAAGACACTTAAGAAGATGAAGATTTTTTCTCTTGAAATTGTTATTAAAAACCAGCTCAAATGGGGGTATTTATAGCCCCAAATGAATTCTGCCCGTTGGCAGTAGGAAAGGGCAAATTTGCCCTTCCGGTCGACCGGCCGGTCAACCGGCTAACGGTCATTTTTATGACCGTTGTGCCACCGGTCGACCGGGCCTGGAACCAGAGAGCAACAGCTCCCTGGCCGGTCGACCGCCCGGTCGACCGGAGCTAGATACAGAGAGCAGACTCTCTGTCGGTCGACCGGCCGGTCGATCGGGGCCTTTTCCAGAGAGCAGAACTCTTTGGACGATCGACCGCCCGGTCGACCGGCCCACCAACCCAGGCTGCGTGCACGTCCTGTGCACGTCGGTCGACCGACTTCTATTACGGTCAACCGGTCCGGTCGACCGGCAGACAGCAAGATCCAACTTTTGGGGATTAAAAACTTGGTTATTTTACTTTATAAAAAAATTTCATAAAATCAAATAAATTCCACAAAATCAGTTCTTATAAGATTTTTAAAATACAAATATGTGTGAGTAAAATTCAATACATATTCTAAACAATTTGAACCATTTTCGTGATATTGAAATTTTGCCTTAAATCGAAATCCGTATTTTCCAAAACTTGGATTTTTGAAATGGAAAACCATTTTCTCTAAAACTCATGTAAATACAAAAACATGATATTGAAACAACTTTTAAGCATATTGTAAATGGATAGAATCCAATATACATGAAAGATATTATATCTATGTTTTTGACATTAAATACAAAAATAAGTTTTGTTTAAATACAAAACTCCAAACACATGAATAGGCTTTTCAAATTAAGTTTTTCTAAGTATATGAAGCATAGATATATATAGATCAAATCTAATATACATTAAAACTTGTAAACTTGTTTTGATTCTATCCATTCATGAAAATCATATATTTGGACTAGAAATCCAAAACCGGTTAAACTGAAAATAAAACATGAAACTTTAAACTTGTGTGTGTATTATGAACTTGAGCATATCAATACTATCTAATCTTTACACAAGATCTAAATAAAATTTTAAACTAAACAAACTGAGTTGTTCTTGTAGAACTCCGTCTCCAAGTCGACTCGATCCAAACATGATCCACCGAGCTTAACTCCAACCGAGTGTTGGATGTGAACTTGACACTTGAGCTCTTGAATCAACATGTGAAAGCTCCAAAACACCTTTATTGAAGCTAATCATCTACTAATATCATGATCAAATATCTGAAACTAAATATCACAAGATTATTAGTAAACTATAACTACATGAGTTAATCATCATCAAAACTAGAGTGAAAAACCTCTGGGCCAACAGAACTATGCTTTTAGAGAATTGGTGGCTTACATACATATTTAAACTCTAAACTGAGAAAACAAGTATCTAGAGATAGAGAAGATTTGCTTGATTGTGGGTGGTGTAGCCTTCCCCCTACTCGAAAAAGGAAGCAACCTTTCTTTCTGTTGCCGGTCAGTCTCCAAATATAATGGCGGTTGTAGATAAAAGTAGTTTAAGCTATTCAAATAGATCCAGTCCAACAGAAGAATCGACGGCTCTATTCCTGAAGTGAACGACCGGTAGGATTCTAAAATGTTGATGTAACTCCAAATAGTTATAGGAACAAATTACAGTTCAAGTAAGTCGGTCAGAGCAATAAAGTTGGTAATCAATCAAGTCTTTCCTTTTGTAGAATTGCTTGCTGGCAACTCCAGCTTAAATATAACAAGACCCGTGTTGAAACTATATAGGCAATCTATAGGAGATATAGGGCAATTTGCTCCCTTATACAAGATAAATCATCGCCTGCCACAAAATTATAGACTCCCCTACTATAGGTCCTTTTTCCCCTCCCGATGTGAAGAATATGTTCGTTCCTTTACGGGAGACGACGAATCAGTCATCGGAGGAGCACGATAGGCCGAGAAGCTTTGGCTTTGCCTTGTTCAGGAGGAGGTTCAAGGCATTGAATACTGAAATAGATCTCGTGGGCTTGGTAACTGAATAGAAATGGATATTTATGAAATATGTAGGCCGTTAAGCAGTTATACCTGCATGCCATAGCTTATGAGTTGACAATTATTTTAGGTACATTGAAAAAGGTATTCTAAAAGAGCTTATGTTGTCGGTTTATGGAGCAATGGTGCTCACCTATGTAGAACGAACATGGACACAGGTGTCAGACACGGACACCAGACACGACAAAATCCAAAAAAAGGATACGGGCACATGATAAACAATAGTATATTATTATTATTATATATATAGATAATTTCCTCCCTCTTTCCTAATTTTTTAATTTTTTCTCATATTTTCAAAGAGATT
Organism: Agave tequilana; assembly: GCA_038442645.1. Classification (NCBI taxonomy): domain Eukaryota; kingdom Viridiplantae; phylum Streptophyta; class Magnoliopsida; order Asparagales; family Asparagaceae; genus Agave; species Agave tequilana. Next base: position 131,552 of record JAVJIF010008170.1, on the reverse strand, counting down.
TATTGTCTTCAACTTTTTCAATAATACTTTTCGAAATAGTCATTTCTACACAACTCTATCTATGTGAGTAGAATAATGAATAATCAACTTGCCAAAAAATAATCAAACATGAATAATTAGTTTTATTAAAGGTAAGATGAAAAACAAAATAAAATCTAAATAATTTACAGGTATAACTTCTATAAAGTAACAAAATAAAACAAAAAAAATCTAAAAATAATCTAACTAATACCTTATCTAGTTCGTGATGTGTGTAAATTCTTCTAACATATTTGCTTATGTTAGAACAACATTTTTTCATGTTTATTTAAGCGACATGTGACTTTTAGATATCTGATATATAATCTTTAAATTTTATTTAATATAGCCACGGCATTGCACACGGTGCTGACGCGTGATTTTATGGTTATTTAAAATCCGACACGGTATCAAAATATCTAATACGTGTCGGGTAAGTGTCTTGCAAGTATCGGTGCCCGACACGGATACGATACTTACTTTGAAGTGTTTGTGCTTCATAGGTGGTCACCAATAGCGGGAAGTAAGTGGCCCATTTGACAAAAGTCTAACCACAAACGTCAATGGTGCTCACTTGAATTTCATTGGAAGAGGTAATCAAGGCAACGGTGAAGGTCCATAAGTTACGAATTGCAACAAACTAACTATTACGATTCATGTACAAAAAGAAAGAGCTAAGTGGTTTATATTAAGTCACTTGAAATTCACTAGAACTAAAGCAATCATGGTTTCCTAGTTTATCTACGGTATGTGTTCATGCATCAACAAGCAATTTGCAAAGCTAAGTGCATAACATGAGCTTAACTCTTACAACATTTCTGTGCTATTGCCTTCTTAAAATCAATTTGAAGAAATAAGTTCATTGAAAATATATGGGATTTGATTATTGACACAAAATGTGTGAAATGAACAGTTGTTTGACAACGATTAATTACTTTAGGAATGAGAGGTTATCCTTGCGGCACTATCAATAAGTATGTGAAATTTCATATTCAGAAGGAAAGTTGTGAGGGAAATAGTTGGAAATATAGGTCCTAGAATTGTTGGAAATATAGGTCCTAGAATTGTTTGGAAATATAGGTCCTAGAATTGTTTTTTTAATTAAGCTTAGTCTCTAAGAATCATGGACAGGGGCATCAGACATGGACCCGACAAGGAGGCATACACGTGAAAAGACAATTCCTTAAGAAGTAGTATATGAGACGCGACAATGGCCTGTTTGGTTGTCGTAACTGGTTGTAATTCGTAACTCGTAACTGGTAAAGTCTTTTACAGTTGTAAATGAGTTACATGCATGTAAACTTTATGGTGTTTGGTTGGTAATATAAAGTTGTAAGTGAAAAAATGTATTGTGTTTTACGGTGTTTGGTTGTCGTAATGTCTAAGTCGTAAGTGAAAAAGTTGACCACAAAATTAACTATTTGGTGATTTAAAAAGTTTTAATATTGCAAATAAATATTAAAAATGCTAAATATTAAAAAAATTAATATTAACATAAAAAATAATACAAATTTGCGTAATCACAAAATTAACTGTAACTGGACTGTAAGTGAGTGGTAATTAGGTTGCAAGTGAGTGATAATTGGGTTGTGTAAGTCTTTTACGAATTACGGTCCAAACAAACGCCGTAGTTGTTACTGGATTGTAAGTCATTTACGAATTACGGACTTTTACGCGAAACAAACGGCCCCTATACATACATAAATACATACAAACATGTTCATGCATCAAAAAGTCTAGACACATTTCTAATAATTTAAATATATACTATGAATACATTATGCTAAAATTTTAACCTGCCATAGATGTTTTTTTGCTCTCTACAAAAGGAATAGGCATTGGCTCTTCAATTTTTCTATAGAATAGTTTGATGTACCTCACTTCTTATATCGAAATATATCTACATTTATCATTGTCTATGCTAGACTATACTTTTTGACAACATTTTTCCCACTAAAATATATGGCCTTTGATTTTGATGTACAAATGGAGGTAAATAAATATCTCAAACATATAATGTGGTTATAGCAAGGCGTGAAACATGTAGGACATGTGTCAACAAGTGTCTGACAAGTCTCCTAATTAAAAAATATTTTATATAATTGAGGACATATATGGGAAGCATTGTTTTAAATCTTGGCTGATGTATGGTATATCGGCCGAGATATCGGTATTTTATCCAAAATGATATGATAAGTGTAGAACTTTATCGGATATCATTTTGGATCGATATGGGCCGATATATCACCACGTGGTTGACATATCAGCTGATATCCGAGATGAATATATCCGATATATCGCCACATATCGTATTTGAGGAGTTTCTACAAACGCATTTGAGGAGCTTCTATAAACGCATTTGAGGAGCTACTACAAAAAATAAGTATCCCTATGAGTCTATGATCTTAAACTTGCTTTAAGTATTTTTATATAATTTATGTAAGCAATCAAATGTATATTCTTTATCCGGTATCCGGTATTTTTAATCATATCACGATATATCACCGGTATCCAGTATCTGGTATATAACTTTGCCGACTGATATATCACCGATATCGGATATTTAAAACACTGATGAAAAGCGTCAAACGCTCGAAAAATGTCCAAGAAGTATCGGTGCCTAGCAAATGTGTTGATGTGTCTGACACACGTACAACTTTATAATTTATAATACATAGCTTATGATATTGCCTAAGTTCTGATGAGTCACCATTTTCTCTTTCCATGAAGAAGTTGACATGTATGAAAGGCTTTCATGATTAATCATGATATGAGAGATTTTGTATCTTATGAGTAGTAGAAAAATCTATTAGGAAGCTGGGTTTAACAAGTAATAGCAGATATCTCTGAATTTTTTTTGTTCATTCTCCTTGAGGATTTTGTTTCTTTTTCCTTTTCTAAATCAGTTATTCTTTTTCTTCCCAAAAAATTGAAAATTTTCATAAGCACAAGAGGGATACAGGATACAGATCCTTATGTAACCGAATATCTTTATGTTTGCAGTCCATGCCAGCTGCTTGCTACACTTGTATGGTTTAATTGACTGCTTTGTCTTATGAGGTTGATCTATCTGATTACTTGTCAGGTTGGATATAATTGACAGATGCTTCTCTAAAAGGACTGTCGAAGAAATTTTATCTGCATTTGTAAGTTTATCCGCAACCACCACCGCCCGCCCGCGCCCGCCCGCAAAGCTGCCTTTTCTTTAAACTGCATGCTGTTTATGTTTCTTGTTTGTAATATTCATGGGCACAATAAGTACCTATTCTTCTACTACAGGAGCAAGAGGTTGTACATGGGCCTGATGAGTGGATCTCGGAGGCAATTGAGTCATTGAAGAAGACACCACCTACCAGTCTTAAAATCACTCTCAGATTGGTATGGGTATCTCTACTTTTTCTACCATATGTTTGTGCAAATCCTTAGGGGTAACAAATTGTGAAACGACAAACAAATCAGTCCCTCTGCTAAGTTAATCTGTGCATATCCATGCATCACTGATACTTAGCAGTTTGCATATCTCAGTCAGGCAAACCAGGGACAGATTTCTCTGTCAGTTTATACTCTTTTTGTTGCAAGAGCTTAAACTTCCACGAGCAGAATGACAAAGGAAAACTAGTCTGCCTATCTTCCAACGAGCTGTCAAGGTTCTGTGGCATGGCCCTCTCTTGCCCATTCTTACCTTGAAATGGTTGACAGAGGGTCATGAATGCTTGGTCAATTCTTTTTTGGGAGCTTTCTCGACTCCAAGTTGTGCCTCCATTCAGATTCATTCACTCATTTAATGGTGAAAGGCTTAGACAATGATGGTTATAATGAAAAATCATGTATATTCTAATCTTTCATCATTACATCCATCTATGCTTCTTAAGTCCAATCTCGTCGTTACTAGAGTAGTGCACATATTGGAGACTGTGGGTCTTCATATTAAATGACCCTCTTCTAATCTCAGATGTTACTCCAAGCTGCTTCTACTTTGTGTCTAATTTATTGTACTATTTGAATAGTCAAAGAATTATCTAAATATTATAAGCTCTACTGTGATAATCATATTTACTTATTAGAAGTGAAAATGTTACAACATCTGAGAATGTGCACTTATGGTGTACTGACTAAAGATCCATACGTGGCTAGGATCACCAATTATGAGAATTCAGCTTGGTGCGCCCTCTTTATAACCAAAAAGTGATCTGAATTCAGTTAGCGATGCAAAACTTTGACTTGCCAAGTTAAATAGTAAAGTGCAAACAAGTTCAAAAGTTTAAGTTAATGAAATGTTATAATTAATCGTCTCCAATACTACTAAAGATTAAGTGATCATTGTATCCCCCAGAAGTACTCATCTACTTGTCTAACCAGCTTAAATTTTATTGTTGATGTCTTCATTTCTTTATTGATGTTTTGGCTTAAAAATCCCATATGGAAACTAATTACGTCCTGAAATTTCCATGCCATTTGTTTTGTAGGACCTTATTCATTGGCAAACCAAACAACTAATTTAGCTGGCTTCATTTCCCTAAATATTTTTCTATTTGGTGCCTAAGCATGCAACATGAAATATTTGATTCTAGTTTTTAATCAGACCAATGCTGCTTGATTTTGATATTGTTACAGTTCTTCTTAATATTATACTGCTGATTAAGAATTTATTTATTAACCGCTTGAGTTATTAGCACCATTTTTTTTTTTCTGATTTATTGACTGACTGCCATCCTTCAGCACTTTTTAGTTTTATGATTAAGCTGACTAGGTTGGTTAACCAAAACTGATTCAATTAAGAGCAGTATGTAAACAGGTTCCTAGCTTAATACGTTCCTCGTGAGTCCTTGAACTGCTCTTGTCGATAATCCATATCGGAGAAGGGAGAAAACAACAAATCGGCCAATGTCTTATCCCGGATTACATTTTTTGTTGCCATCTTCTGCGAAGAGAACTCAGTAAGGATTTCTTTGAGGTATTTCTTGTAGATCAGAACCTAAAGTTAGACATGTTTCCAACACATTCTTTATAACAACCCAACTTTTGTGTTCAGGGCTGCAGGGCTATATTACTGGATAGAGACAGAAACCCAGAGGTCAGATTCCGCTAATTACTCTTTCCTGCTAGAATTTAGTTTTCGTTAAGGAAAAATATTTTATCTGAATCTCCGTGAAAACCACCTATTGCATGTTGCTCTTGCAGTGGGAACCTATTGCATGTTGCCCTTGCAGTGGGAGCCACCTAGACTGGATATGATAGATGATGAGATGGTGGGTCGATATTTTGTCATGGTCGATGATACTGGGTTGGAAGACTTGAAATCCTGAAAGACGCAGCTCTGATATCCCTTATATGTCAAAGCTCCGAGTTAGTTTACAGGCCTCTTCTAAAAATGTTCAAGCAAACAGGGTGGCTTGAGCTCTTCATGTTCAACATTGAATAAAACTGATAATTTGGAGTGGGTAATTTCAGTATATATTATTCACCAAGTGATTACATCACTATTTATACAAGTGGAGAGTGAAATAAGAAAAGTATACATGTCTAGATATAATGTATCACATGTCTATATACATGTCTAAATATAATGTATTATATGTCTGTTAACACTCCCCCCCCTCAAACTCACGGTGGATCAAACACCGAGAGTTTAGATAAAACTTGGTGAAACCAATGAGATTTTTGAGAGGTGTTTGAGAGCTCCTCGAACTCGACTGGGAAGGAAGGAGGTTTTTAAGAGCTCCTCGAATTCGACCGGGAAGGAGGTTTTTGATGAGCTCCTCGAACTCAACTGGGAAGGAGGTTTTTGAGAGGACAGCGAGATTCAAGGCAGGTAGCGACGACAAAATCTAAGATCCAAGAGGGTGAGATTCGAGAGGACGGCGAGATCCGAGGAATGTGACGACGACGAGATTCGAGATTCAAGAGGTATCTGGTGGCGAGATCCAAGAAGGCGATGGCGAAAACGATCAGGAAAGCTCTGATGTCACATGAGGGGAAAGTGGGTCGGCGCTAGGCACATGTTGTGCGAGTGCGGTGGAGGAACGACAGCGAGCACTGGACCACATGCACGCTGATTACGACATCAAAACAATTCCTCTGCTGATCGTCGTTTTACGCTATCAACGGGCCTACGCTGGGCCGTGCTCACGTGCCGGTGCCTAATGTCGGACCATCACCTCATTCAACCTCCATCTTCCAAAATCCCTAACCATAGGTCGTGGTTCCGCCATCCTCATCGATATAGTTGTCTTCCGCGAGTTCAACCACTTGTTCGTCGCTCAACCTCACAAATCTCTATCTTAGTCCAATCAGTCTGCAGCAAACTTGCAATCTGCACCAGCTGCCTCATCGCCCACCTCCCCGGATCCTGATTCAATCTCCTTCTTCGATCTCCAAGCCCATTCTTTGCTGTCGCTTGAGCAAGGTGTCGCCGATGTTGCCATGTTGGGGGCAGATTCCGTTGTCGATCAGCCTCCTCGCCGTCTTCATATATAGCCGCGATCCACTATGTGAGCCAGATCATGTCGTCCTCCTCTATCATTCCTCCACCGTTGAAGCCCTGCATAACATCTTTGTTCGCAATCAGCCTGCATGTGGTCCAATGCTCATTGTCGTTAGTTGTCTGCTATAAGTTGTTGTCATCTGTCGCCTGTTATCAGTCGCAACTAGGGTTTGCTCAAAACCCTACCCTAATCTATTGGGCCCAAGCCCAAAAAATAAGCCCGATAGCAACCTCGATCCCGAGTCTTGTTGGTTCAAGCATAGCCGAGCATAACAGCCCTTAGTCCAAGCCAAGCTACAACCCAAGCCTAGATCTATTTTGGGGTTGTTCTGTGTTGATCTTGTTAATCCGGCGCAGTTGCTGCACAATACACGTAGTCGAGCTCCCGTGAGCTCTTCTACCTCTGTTCTCGTTCATTTGACACACGCCATCGGTTATCGCCTCTGCCCTGCGTGGCCGATTCTGCTCGCATCTCGTCTCGTTCGTCGACATCTTCATCCTGTATGCACGCGTCACCCATCGTCGCCTCTGTCCTATGCAGTCGTTATGCTATCTCGTCCCAATCTCTGTGACCTCATCTTGATGACCAAGGCGCAGACATCTCATCAGTTTCGTGCAGTTTTGTCCAAAATCTCAATGTTTGATCCACCGTGAGTTTGAAGAGGTGTGTTAACATATATGTATACATACATGTGATATATGTGATACATTATATTTAGATATGTATATAGACATGTGATACATTGTATCTAGACATATATATTTTTCTTATTTTTCTCACATGTTTATATATTGATGTAATTGCTTTATGAGTAATATACAAATATTTCCCCCTTCTCTAAAATTATCATGGTATTAGAGTCTTAAAAAATTTCTTTGCTGATCGAAGTTCTCTCGGTGTTCTCAAACCTGCAGTGGGTCGCGCTAAAGTAACGTGTGCCTAGTGCTGGGTTACTTTCGCCTCATGTCTGTTAGCAAAAACCACTACCTTGTTGTATCTCCAAATAAACGGTACCTTTAGGGTTCTATATTGCAAGCTAAATCAATGTTCTTTGTTTCTTACAGTTCTATTAGAATGATAATAGCAAATATTTTTTTCTTTTTTCTTTTTAACTATGTGAAAAATTGTCTTCCTCATTGATGTGTGCATTAGCTCATCCCAATATATATCCACAAGAAGAATGTATCTGTAGAGCATACCAAAATTTGGAATAAATATCACATCTATGCAACTGAATATTTACAGATGCAACTATAATGGTTCAAAAAATTCACGGTTATGGTGATGTATTACCATCAAGAATTCTGGGTATGCAATTTATGTTAACATTGAATTGTTGAAGTGGAGTTCAATCTATCTTACGTTGTGTGATCACCAATAGTCTTTGCAAGAACATGCCCCATTCATGAAATGGTGGAACCTGCTTCTGTCCCTTACAGTAATATTTCGTTGAAAGAGCTTCGAAATCAGCTTGAATGCTGAGTGACAATCCCCACACACTCTAAGATTCTTCAGTATTAGAATCTCATCCCCCGGCCTCGTCTTCACCAGCCCAAAGGACACCGCGAGCTTCTCACTGTGCTGAAAAAGCGAGCCTGCCTTCTCTTCTTCATCGATGTTTAGCAGCACCTCTGATGTTTCTGCTACATAACCTGCAGCTTTCAATCTTTCGTTGACTATGTCGAGCATTGCTTGAATGTTCTCTGATTCAGGATGACTGCAGTCCCCAACAGTGAACTCATGGCTAGCTCCATCAACAACAATTGAGCTGCAACCTGGTGTTTTCCTAATGCCTCTTTGATGCATAAGCAGCCTCACCCTTCTCACCTCTTCCCACTGCTTCTTTTGGGCGAAAATGTTCGATAAAAGAACATAAACGCCATCGTTGTATGGCTCAATCTCGAGAAGGTGCTTGGCTGCCTCCTCCCCAAGCTCTACATTGTTATAGACTCTGCAACCACCGAGCAACGCCCCCCAAACTGCCCCATTTGGCTCCATTGGCATCTCTCGGACAAACTTATCAGCTTCTTCGAGCATTCCAGCTCTGCTGAGCAAATCAGCAATGCATCCATAGTGCTCCAACTTGGGCTCAATCCCATATGTATCCTTCATGTTTCTGAAATGAAAGAAGCCTTCTTTCACTAGCCCTCCATGGCTACAAGCTGATAAAACTCCGATGAAGGTTATGTCATCAGGCGGTATTCTTGCCTTCTGCATCAGACTGAACTGAACCAAGGCTTGATCCCCAAATCCATGGAGAGCGAGTCCATTGATCATTGCATTCCAAGAGACGATATCCTTCTTCGGCATCTCATTAAAGATTCCAAATGCTAAGTCTATCTTCCCACACTTTGAGTACATATCAACGAGCGAATTCATTAAACTGACAGAACGATCCAGCTGGGCTTTGTCAATGTAAGCATGAATCCACTTCCCAAGGCTCAAGTCACCAGTCTGAGCACAAGCCGAGAGTGCTGCCATGGCCGTGACCTCGTTCGGCTTGTGATCAGAACTCATAACCATTTCCTTGAACAGCCTCAGAGCCTCACTGCCCTGATTGTTCTGAGAATAGCCAAATATCATAGCAGACCAAGACACCACATTTCTATCCTTGACAGGAATTGCATCGAAAACTTCTCTTGCTAATTCCAACTCCCCACATTTCGAGTACATGTCAACAAGAGCTGTCCCCAGAACCACACAGACTTTCATTCTTGATTGCCTAATTCTCCAATGTAACTTCTTTCCATAGTCCAAATCTTTCAGTTCTCCACAAGCCGAAATGGCTGTAGCCAAAGTGACATCGTCGACTACTAGGCCTTCTTCTTGTTGCATCAAGGTGAAGAGACGCAATGCTTCTTTCGGGGATTGGTTCTTCACATATCCAGTGATCATGGAAGTCCAAGCAACCTCATTCTTCTTCGTGTGGTCCATCTGATCGAACACTGTTCTTGCAGAGGTCGAATCTCCATAGGACGAGTACATTGTGATGAGCGTGGTCTGTGTGTAGAGGTCAGACTCCAGGCTGAATTTCAGTATCTGGGCATGAATAGCCCTTCCATTAATCAAGGATGGAGACTGAGCGCAGGCTTTGAGCAACGAAGGGAAGGTGAATCGGTCAGGAGGGGTGTCGGGGTCATGGAGCATATCTAAATAGCCCGCGACTGCCAGTTCTGGAGATCCGCGGTTCACGAAACCTCTCAAGATTGTGTTCCAGATGACTGTGTTGGGCTGGTGAGGGGTGTGGTTGAAGAGCATGGAGGCATAGGCTAAGCTTGTGGATTGTGGTGAGAGAGATAGAGAGAGGGAGAGTAGCTTGTTGAAAGATGAAATGTGGTGAATGAAGCCAGTGATGATCATTTGTGCATGGACTTGTTGGAGGTCTCTCAAGCTTGAGCATTTCTTCTTCTCTGGTAGTGGGAGGGTTGGGCTGTGGGGATGAACGGAGAAAGTCATAGATTTGAGGAGGAACCGTGAAACTATCACAAGAGGAAGGACTTGTTTTTGCACTATTTAGCAATAGCCTTTAAGCTTATCTACTCAAAACTTTGTATGGTGGTGGCTTTCTTTGAGAGTCTTATCCCCAAGGAAGATATTTCCACTTGTATGCTGGGTGATGAAGTATATGTGCACCATTTTTTTCATCATATGATTACCATCATTATCAAACTTTGGTTAGAAATTTATGCTTGAGATTAATTGATTAGCTCCTATACAGTATTTTGAAGAAATAAACAAAGAGAAGAACTGATGAGATTAGGTATTTAGGAGGCACTGAGGCAGATGTCATAGAGAGAAGTGGGCAGCAAGAGGATGTGAGAAATGCTAACTTTGTTATAAATCATATTCAGATCTTTAATATAAATTTATGTGGGATAACTCGAAAGGTGCCTTCAAAATAATCATACTAATTAAAAATTAGAATTTGTTTAGATGAGTTTACTCATGGAAACATTACCATTACTAGTTTTCTTTAGGTAAACACAGCAATATCTGGAACACAATTTCTTGAGGAAAGAAGGAAACATAAAATCATTTTTTTCCTCGAGTAGAACTCATGAGAGAGAAGCTACATCTAAAACTTAGAACTAGAGAGGGCGCTGAAACTTCATTATTTATTTCAATTCTCATTGAAGTTAACACAAGTAAACATCGCTGAATCAACGAGTCATGTAGAAAAATTCATCCATATGATGAATCCATATCTTAACAGAAATGTTGACTGTCCAACTTTGACATGAAGTTTTGCAACTGAGAACTATCCTCACCCCTAAACAAATTCCAATAACTGCTTATTGTGGGTGCCTAAAAGGAAAAAGGGAACACAAACAGCAAGAAGAGCTCTATACATTGAGCTCTTCGTGCAAAAAAGAAACCAGAGATGCAGTAACCTTCGACCTAGATAGCGAGAACTTGAACTTGTATTAGGAATAAGATGAGTGATGGCTTCTGACTTTCAGCTGCTGGGTTTCTGTTCTGTGCTTGGTGCAGCCTGCAAATCACATTATAGGAGTGTGTCAGACTCAGAGATATTTATCCCATATTTAATATTAATAAGTTTCAACAAAAAGATCTGATACTTCATAAATAGTGGTGTTTTAGAAAACCATTTACCATGAATTTTGAAAATACAAACCTCTACCACAGTGACATTATACCAAAAGTAGCATTATTTGAATCCAAATTAGGAAAAAAGAAAATTTCAGTAATAGTCAAGGTAAAAGAAAAACAAAATAATGGTTTCCTTTCATAAAACTCTCACCATCTATTGTACGTAGTTCATTTTCTTTTTGAGGAAAACTTAGTTCCTTTTCTATCTCATGAATTATATCTGATTATCAATATACAAGTATCATTATGTTCCGCGATAAATAAAGGATCATGATAGACAAAGGAAGTAATATTTCCATATGAAAATTAACTATGAAGTATATGACCTACCAATTAGTTAGTTCTTTTGCTAGTTGTTGTTAGCCTGAGAGGAAAGATGCATCTCTTAAGTTACCATCAATCCAAGATAATTTTTTTTTACTCTTTTTACGATCTATTTTGAAGAGAGAGCCATCTAAATAGCTCGCTTGAATTACATGTGTTGTTCCGCTAGCACATTAACCATGATTTATGACAGTCTCTTTTTTTTTTTTTTTTTTTGAGGAAAAATGTCTTAGTCTCTCTAAGAAAATTCTATGAATACTTATTCTTCTTTCTCTGATAATACTGCTATAGAAAATAGCAGAGTATAAAGGGACAATATTTATGTTGTTTTAAGTACTAAGTTTTGATCTAGTAGGAAAGATGTTGGAATGAAGAGAATAATGGAAAATAATACATAAGTAGAACACTGAAGAGTTAAGAGCTGCCCTGTGAAATTTCAGGGTATATCTTTTGCATAAAAGCAATTAGGAACATATCTTGTTTACGTTTATTTTTTATTTATGCATATCATTTGTTCATTTATCTTTATTTTTCAGCTGTTTATAGTCCATCATTATCTATAGATTGGATATATTACTCTTATTGACCCAAGGGAAACAACTGAGGACAGAACCAGCAAATACCACAAATACAAAGCAAAGCAGCAAAAAATTTCTGAGGAAACTAACCCCAACTGATGTCACAAAACTGCAGACTGCACATTTCACTGAGCTTGCCCCATATTGGTACATAAGCAGCATATGACAGTTCCCGCAGTTTACATGCGCAACTTGATTTGCTGTCACAACATAATTGAATCAATCAGTATGCATCCAGTGTGGTATATGTTTCAAAAGTTGAAACTGGACATATTTAATTAGAAACTTGAAAAAAAATTCCAGCCTTGTGCAGCCCTCGATCTTACTAAAGTCCAATTGTATGTACAATTATCCTAAACATTTTGTTTAAAGACCAAGTAGAGGACTAAACCATTCTGTATTGTTTTTCTACGTAAACTGGAAAAAGATGTATTTGTCTGTTTACAAATGTGAATCCCATTAATAATGAGGGAAATGGGTTCAAGGAGAAATAGGACTGTTGATTTTGCTTCTTCACGGATCACCCATCATCAAGGTGACCCACATTATCCTGTCCTTTTCAGTTGATTTTCCCTACCCTCATCCATTTCTCCATTCTAACAACGTGGAGTATTTCGGTCTTCAAACTCAAGGTTGAAAGGTTCCATCAAATTCTGTATCTTATATCATTTCAATCCTACAGATAGTGCTCACAGACTTACAGATAAGATCACAAATGCGGGTATCAACAACTATTAAAGTCACTTTCTTCTCAAAAAACAAAAGAAAACACACATTTTCAACTTTAGATGAGGAACACTTCTTCAAGAAGTGAGAATATGAAAACTTTTTACTTGTTGGCATTAATAAAAGGACACATATTTCATACATTACTGAAGTTAATAATCTAATTCTACAATAGAAGTCTTAGTTGTCATTGTTTTCGCACCTTCTAAAGCCAGATTGACCGTGTGACAACATGAACATTGTACGCTCGTAGCTCCACGTATGTACATCAATAGAGTGTGGCATCCCCCACAAACCAACTGAGCCATTTCCGTTCCTATAACAAACTCAACGATAAGCAATTTAATTGAGTAAATGTTATTAGTCTTGATATCACAAAGTAAAACCAGAATCATAAATTAAATCCATGCTACACAAACAGTCCTTTCTGAAGGCAGCATATTTACAGGAAATTTCTGCCCACAAAGGGAGAGTGTGGAAGTTATGCACCTTATTATTCACAGGGTAAACTAAAGAGAACTGCCGAACAATACAAGGGAACATAACAACAACCCAGTTACAGTTAAATCACGGTAAAATTAGAGAACTGCCTCTGAGAATAGAAGACTTGTGCTTTGTTGTTGCAAGAATAGCTATTTTCAGTGAAAACACTGTAAACAAAGCAATCAGGGAAGTTATGAAGTTAGAAATTTACCAGGTGGAGGCACTGCTGTCACCGCATTGCAAACAGCACAGCGAACCGATGATGCCCCGAGCGGATACAGAAGCAGATTTCGACAACCAGAACACACAAGCTGGCTCTGCGCACCTATGAAGTTACATACAAGAGATCCAAGTTCTTTCATTAATTATTAGTTCAGTAAATTAGATACTAACAGTTGTTCATATATTGCAAAATTCAGTGATGCATCGTAAGAAAATCCATTAGATGAACAAAATAAGCATCTTTATTCTGATTCATTCCTCAATTGAAGACACCAAAATTGAGGATAAATCAAAGACAATCGAGTGATTGAGACACAGAATTTTCTAGCTGATGTGGGGTTATTTTCATTTGGCAACTAACATATCAGATATTTTGATATGTTACTCTGTTGTTAATTTCTATGACATCAAAACTAATAACTTTCAATCTAGCACTGTATAATGCATCATCTGTAAGATTTTTCAGCAAATCATGACTAAAAAGTTCTCTAAAATGGTGATTCCAAATCTATTTTCAACCTATAATCAAAGGAATTCATGGAACTACCATTGGAAGGAGGTGTGAATGATGCAGGAGGCGCTGGATATGGAGCAAGAGGAACCGGCATTTTCGCTCCAAGTCAACGTCGATTCTCTTCTTGAACTCGAAACTGTATGCTTCAATTCTTCGGCATCAAGCAGAGGAAAACAATGCTTTCTCCCCCATCTCTATCTATCTATAAGAAAAGAAAAAGACAATTAATATGGCATTCAATTGTTGTTCTTTTTCATTTCCCTTTTGAGGCAAGCACATACACTACACAGGAAAGAGAAGATGAAACTGACAACTAAAACAAACATCTCAAGCGGAACTGAATTCAATTCTCAACTCCCTCAAGTAAACAGAAGTGGATTGATTCGAAATACCCAGAATCCCAACATCTCATAAATACTAAAATGCATGCAGATACAAAAACTAAATTTACAACAAAAAGGGAAAAAAATACAGAATCTTCTCACAAGAGCTCAGATAGCACCACTAATCTTTAATTAATCAGTCACCTTAAGAGACGATTTGGACAGAGTTATTAACTCCTACAATGCTAGCTACTATTTCAACAGAGGAGTGAGAGGCTACAATCTCCCTCTCTCCCCTATATAAAGCTGCCAGCAAAGCTGCTGTTGAGATGTCAAAATCATTTATATATATATATATGAAAAAAATGTACTCAGCCACCAGCTGAGAGACTCTCAGCTGGCGGCGACGTGGTTGAATCTCAGCCACGGATTTTGATCGCAACGCTACCATGATCGCAGTGTTTTTGTGAGGAGTGTTATCATAGTCGCTGTATTTTTATAATGATTGCGACCATGGTCGTAATGTTTTGTGAGGACTGCTTCATGTTCGCATTGCTAATTAGAATGAGAATATTTGAAATTTTTTAGAACTGCGACCAGCAATGCCAGCTGAGAGAGTTCTCTCAGCTGGCGGCTGGGGTACAGATACCTTATATATATATATATATATATATATATATATATATATATATATATATATAGAGAGAGAGAGAGAGAGAGAGAGAGAGAGATGTAAATCAGCTGACACAGGAGGCAACTCCCTCCTATGTCGCACTCAAAAATCATATTTTCCGAATGAATTTTCAAGATCCGACCGCACATTATCATATTCATATTCTAAAATATACACATATAAAAAATCAAGTAAATTGAAATACGTTTACTCATTGATCTAATCGTTCCATTTTGTTCTATTATTAAAAAACCGTTAATGTTTGAACCCAAAGAAAATAGAGTAAACAAACTTCAAATCACTTGATTTTTTATATGTGTATATCTTAGAATATGAAGATGATAATGTGCGTTCGGATCTTGAAAATTTACTCGGGAAATTGATTTTTGAGTGCGACATAGGAGGGAGTTGCCTCCTGTATCAGCTGATTTACATTTCTCTCATATATATATATATATATATATATATATATATATATATATATATATATATATATATATATATATATATATATATATATATATATATATGAGAAAAATGTATATCAGCCGACGGCTGAGAGACTCTCTCAGCCTGCGGTGACGTAGCTCAATATTTGTCACCGCACTAACTTGCGGCCCGCTTATAGGAAGAAGTTAAATTACTAAATATCCTTTATGAAAAGCTACTCTTTCGGTAACTTCCGTTATTGTTTATTATTATTTTCCCACAAGGCAATTTTTTGACTGCTCGTTGTCAGATTTAGGTTATTGTTTATTATTATTTTTCTCCCTTTTTTTGTCGCTCTTTATAGGATTTAGGTTATTGTTTATTATTATTTTTCTCCCTATTTCCTTACCTCTCTTTGTCAGATTTAGGTTCTCCTTTTCAGCCTGCGATAAACTTTTTTCTGAAAATATCGTTTTTTCAGAGCAATTTTTTATCCTTTTTATTTAATGTCGACGTCTGAGCAGTCTACTTCCCCTGCCAATTCTGGTCGCAGTCGTAAGCGATCTCTATCTGACGATCTAAATATGGAGGTTATATCATCTGGTTCAACTTTCTCTCAGAATATTGAAAATATTGAAGGGTTGACATCTTTGCATGCCGATCAACAAGTTTTAATTGTGTCAATTTTTTCCCAAAATTTCTTAAATATAGAATTTTTCTCTTTAGTATATATGGTACTGTAACACCCCGCTCCCGGAATACGTACTTAGTTGCGTATTCAGTTTTTCGATCGTATTTTTCGATTTACTTCCTGAATTTGACCGATTTTAATTTTAAATATCATTTTCCAATATTATATATTTTCTATGATTTTCTGGAATTTTCTTGGATTAAAAAGAAAATCTTCAAAACCGGTGTCGACCAGTGTCGCTGATCGATTCTCGGATTTTTAATTTACAAACAGTTGGGAATTTCTAAAAAGTCTTTTAGGCATTATTTCTTAGTATAATATTTTCTACCTAAATACTTTTTCTGAGAATTTTATGAATTTATGAAAATTCCACCGGAGTCGGTAGCTAAATGATTCCGGGATTTTTAGTTTTAAAACTATAAAGTATTTCTTAAAACGGATTTCACTATGAGTCTTAAAATATTATTATTGATTTTTGGTATAATTTGCGAGTCGTTCCGAGATACTTGAATTCGGGACGATTTCGGTATTTTTCGAAATGTTTTCCGTATCCTCGACTTAAACCCGGGAATCTGTGTTTCCAATATTTTCATTTTTCTAGTCAAAGAGAATATCTTCTCTTTATCAATTCTTTTCCTTTTTCCTTTTTCCTTATTTCTCTTCCTTCCTCCACAATCCACAAGAATTCCATTTTCCAAAATTCCAACAATTCCAAAATTCCATTTTCTTCCACACACTTCCACCAACTTCCTCATTAATGCCTCTCTTTCTCTCTCTCTCTCCCATGGCCGGCCAAGTGGCCAAAAGAGGGACACCTCATCCCCCCTTATTTGCAAAAACCCCCTCTCTTCTACTTTATTTACACCTCCTTTACAAAATCTAAAACCTATATAAACTTTTCCTTTCATTTCTATTTCCTTTTTACTTCCTTCCACTAAGAGAAGCCTTCACCCTCACCAATCCTCCTCCATCTCAACTCAACCACCAACTCCAAAACACCAAGGCTATCATCTTCACCACAACCTCAACCCCTGGCTTTTGGATTTGGGCCGTATCCTTCTTCGTCTTGGTGATATTGTCGACTTCGATCTCTTCGAACGCGTAAAGCTTCAAGTAACCGATCTATGTGAGTATTTCTACTCACCAAGACTTGGCTAATTCCTAGCATATTGGTGTTTACATATCTTGTATATTTGTATCTTCAAAATCATGTTATTTGATCATCAAACAAAACCATCACAAATCTGTTCTGTGTGCTGTTTCCAGTCGATTAGTCGACTTGACCTAAGGATTAGTCGACTTGAAACCCTTAGTTGAAACGTAACCTTTTCAAGAACACAGTTTTAGTCGACTTAGATTATTTATTAGTCGACTAGAAACCTCGATTAGTCGACTACTCCCTTGACCCTAGTCGACTAACCTTTCCTGAATCCGAAACCCAACTCTCTGTTACTCAGTATTAGTCGACTTAACGTATCTGTTAGTCGACTTGAGATCACTGTTAGTCGACTACCCTTTCCACCCTAGTCGACTAACTTTTCCTGAATCAGAAACCCAACTCTCTGGAACCCAGTTTTAGTCGACTATACCAGACTATTAGTCGACTAACCCCTTTATTAGTCGACTACCTATTCCACCTAGTCGACTAACTTTGGCTGTCTGTTATAGTTGATTTCTTTCTTGAATCTGGATTTTATCCTTGGTGCATGTGCAATATATTATTCTTACTTGTGCTTCATGACTGATACTTCATGACTCATTACTTGATGTATATCTCCTCTTGTCACTTCATATTTCCATGTCTATGTATTACCATGCAACTGCTTGTTTCATTCTTATACTTGTACCATGCCTGTGCTATTCTTACTTCTTTATCGCATACCATGCTTGGCCGACCCTTCGTGGTCGTTGATCTTGGGTCACTTCTATGTTACCACCTGCCATGTCATTACTTCCGACCTGTCAGTTTCATGCTTCCATTTAACACATGTATATCACCTGGCATCTAGTGTGTTATCACCTGACCACCATGCATGCTATTATTTGGCAAGACCCTCTTGTTATGTCATGACTTACCCAGACTATTATCAATCTCTTGTCATGTTTGGTTGCTTGTTAAATATCATCACCTTATCATGCTATCTCTTGACACCAAGCATGATGCACCTGATTCTGATATAATTATCACGATAACGGGAATGTAGTATCTGATCTCCTGTTATGATTCCAGTTATGATTCTTGTTATGTATTCCAGTTATGATCCTGCTCATTCCCGAAATCTGATAATTATGTTAATAAACCATAAAAAGGACAACTTGTATGGGGAATGGGAGGAAGTGATGGATGCCGGAATGATACCTTGCTTATAGTAATGGAATAAAATATTGACGATTCGTGTTAGTGGGACTTTGGGCCCACAGAAGATGCGTGTTAGGGGGACTTAGGGCCCTCAAACTGGTCCCAGGTGTATGGGAACTACTATAAGAAGTGTTATCAGTTCTCCATCTACTTCCGGTAACAACCCTCGCCTAGCTTATATATGGATGTATGTGTTTTGAGGTATACACCAGTACACATACCTAGATATATGGGTCAGACGAGTAATAATAATAACGATGCCTGTTGTGACACATGCTACTCCTGTTATGATTCCTGTTACACCTGCTATGCATGTTATGATTCCCGTTATGTACTCCTGTCATGCATGTTATGATTCCCGTTATGTATTCCTGTCATGCCTGTTATGTGTTCCTGTTATGACTACTTTGTAACTCGGGTTGTATGTGCTTGGATTACGATGATATGAGATAAAGGTATATAGATGAGGGTTTCCTTGTTTGGATTATTCCTTCGATGTACTAGTCTCATAGAGCCGTGACCTAAGCTTATACAATCAGTTTTGCTTGTAACCGGATTTATATCGGATTTCCTGTTTTATGATTATTATGCTATACCTGTTCATACCTGCTCTAACCTACCTGCCTCCTGAGTACTTCTTACTTGATATCATTTGTTATATGCACATTTGTGCTCATCCTGCTTCGCCACTTGGTATTGGTACTGCTCGCCTGGGGAGTGTCACTGATTCCCCTGAACCTCACGTCCAGGTCATGGAGCTAGGAGCGTGTGAATTCTCCCTGTTGCCGATCAGAGTAGCGCAGCAGTAGCGTGGATCTCCAGCAGACCTTGCAGAGCTCCATCCTTCCAGGCCCCTGTGTGCCTCTCGAGTTTCCTTTTAGTAAAACTCGTGAGTGCCTTTTTTCTGTTCATACTTGTACATTTTCATGTATTCCCGCATTTGCGCATATCAGTGATGTAATATTCATGTAATGTTGGATCACTTCTGGTGATAACTTTGTAATTGTACTCATGTGTTGGAATGTATAATGCACCATTTGCTTCCGTACTCTGATTCTTGCCTTTACTGATGCTTAGCGTATATACGGGAGGGTATTTCTGACCTACGTATATACGTCGCAGTGACGTCCCCGTATCCGTGGGATCGGGGCGTTACAGGTACTGCGACCTATAATCACTTATTCTAAAGTTTCAGAAATGCGACCACGGTCGCAATCTTATTTGAAAATAATCTCCGACTGTGAAATCTTTTTTTTGTGACTGCGACCTAAGTCGCATTCCTTGTTCGAACTATAATTTGTTTTACGGAATAGAATAATCACTTGTTTTAATCTTTTTAGAACAGCAATCACGGTCGCAATTTAATTTTTGTGACTGTGACCCAAGTCGCATTGTTTGTTGTCATAATTCTTACACGTTTCTATGTGAATTATATCCATTTTATATATTCATTAGATTGTTGCACAGTTATTATTCTGTTTTTTAAAAAATATGCTCATACGGATAACTGCGACTACGGTCGCAGTCTTTAGTAAGAAGTAATATAAATTTCATCTCATCTGCGACCTTGGTCACAGTTTTAGAAATTATATTTTAGACGTGTGATATCTAAAAAATATTTATATTTATGTAGTTCGTCTAATTGTTTTTGTAGGATATGAATGCACATGGAGAAATGTCTGGAAACTCAAATAATTTATTAAGGAAACAGTTTCTCACGGATGTGGAAGCATACAATTTCTACAATTCTTATGCAAGGAACAGAGGTTTTGGTGTGAGAAGAAAAGGAATAGATAAGTCACGGAAGCCTCCTCATGAAGTTATTTGCAGAAAATTTTGCTGCAACAAGGAAGGTGTGAAGAAATTGTGTGACAAAAGATAAGAGGGGCTTACAGTGCATCGTCGAATTGACACTAGAGTAGCGTGTCCTGCTAAGATGCATGTTCGTCTTCGTTTTTTTTTTTTTGACAAAAGATATTGGGTTGTCACAAAATTTGTTGATTCTCATTCACATGAATTGTCAAGCCCGGATAAGGTACATCACCATTACTCTCACCAGACTCATCGTTCGAAGATTAGCAGAAGCATTATGAGCAATTTGGTTGATGTGGGAATGCGCCCTTCAAATATTTCCTGTGTTGTGAATGCAATGAGCCAGGGAGAAGGCTGTGAAGAAGTGAGCCCGCAACAAGTTATTGATTTTATTCGTCAACGTAGAAATAACATTGGCCATGAGTTTATTGCTATTATCAAATATTTTCAAGAGAAAGCCGAGACCGATCCAAAATTTTTCTTTGCAAGTGAAGTCGATAACGCGAGCACACTTAGAAGCATTTTTGGGCTGATGGAAGAGCTATTTCCTCGTATTTGAGGTTCTGTGATGTAATTGTTTTTGACACAACATACAGGACTAATCACTTGAGCTTGCCATTTGCTCCAATCACTGGAGTAAATCATCATCGGCAGTCAATTTTGTTCGGCTGTGCATTGCTTGCTGATGAGCAGAGGGATACGTTTGTGTGGCTATTCCAAAAATGGCTCAAGTGCATGCATGGAGTTGCACCAAAGTTGATTATTACTGATCAGGATGCCCAGATTCGTGACGCCATCAAGATTGTTTTTCCAACTACTCGGCACCGGTTTTGTTTCTGGCATGTATGGAAACAATTGCCGAGCAACAAATACCGATGACAAACAAGTATGGAGAAGATATGGTCTCTGATTTCCATGATTGGTACACCTCCCGTGATATAAGCACATGCGAGGAGCGATGGCGTTTGATGAATGAAAAAATATCATTTAGAAGAAGAAGACAGTTGGTTGTTGAAGATGCACAGACTGCGCAGACATTGGGTTAATGCATATCTCAAGGATGTTTTCTGTGCTGGAATGACAACCAGCTAGAGGTCTGAGAGTATTAATTCCTTCTTTGATGGTTTTGTTAATGCAAACACGAAACTAGTAGAATTTGTTCACCAATATGATAAAGCTGTTGCTGCCCGTCGTACCTCTGAATCTCAACAAGATTTTCGGGGTTTGAATTCTATGCCCAACTGTACATCGAATCCATATGAGATACAGGTTTCGAAGTTGTATACACCGAAGATTTTTCAGTTGTTCCAAAAGGAATGGGCAGTTGTAATGACACTGTTTTCAGAAGAGTTGAAACATGACAAACCTGGATCAAAATATTTGGTTGGTGATTTTTCAGAATCAAAAGACAGCTGGGAAAAGGTCAGTTATGATAAGCGTGAGGAACTTCATGTTTCTTATAGTTGCTCGTTATTTGAAACAGAGGGTATCCTATGTAGACATATTCTGTGTATTTTGTGGTGCAATCACGTTACACATATACCGGAATCATATATACTTCAGAGATGGAGGTTGGATGCTCGTTACAAAAACGTTGCAATTGAAAATGGCATCAGGCCTTTTCCCAGTCAAGGCACTCCACGGACGGCTAGATTGTGGACAATTCGTTTAAAATTTAATGCAATTCTTGAGATGGTCGCTGATTCTGATATCCATCTTTCAAAGTTGGACGCAGTTTTGGAAAGATTTGCCGAAGAAACCACTAGTGAATACAGAGCCATGTCAGGAAATTTTCAGTCATCACAGCCTAAAACTACAGTTGATTCCAGTGGATCTGTTGTCGTTCTGCGAGATGGTGAAGAATTGAATATACGTGATCCAATTGGTCCTGTACCAACCAAGGGGAGGCCTAGAGCTGCATCCAGGCTTAAGTCTGATTTTGAAGATTCTATATATCAGAAGGAAGTTAAGCATCGAAGATGTAGTAACTGTCCAGAGCTGGGCCATTACAGGACTGGTTGTCCGTTACTGGTATTACATTAAACCTGTTAAACAATTTTTTATAATGATTTATATTTAAAATTCTTACTATTCCTTTTTTAATGGCAGAAGAAGTAGGTTTGGGTTGCGTCCATCTTCAAGGAATAAAGTCTTCATTTTTTCTTGAACTGCGACCAGGGTCGCACAGTGTAGAGAGATTCATGTAGCAGTCTGCCACTAGCGTGTCATTATAATCAGATTTTATTCTCATTTTTTTGATTTTTACTGTACTATTTTTGTAATTAGTTGTACTTTAAAGTTTTACTGTTACAAAATTCTCCTATATAGTTTAATTTTTGTTTACTATAACATAGACAGCGACTTTGGTCGCAGTGTACGTGGTTAATTGCGACCATGGTCGCAGTGTTCCTATATCGTGAAAATTGAATTGTTGCTTTTAAAATTGCCCCCGTCTCTTGGTATATTATTGTAACATCCGAATATAGTTGAAGATTCTCCGCACTATTATAATTTCGACATTTTTAGCGCTATGTTCTTTTTTAATTCCACTCAACGTAAAGTACCACTGCGACCATGGTCGCATCGATATTTACACATTTGAATATTGACTTTCTCCTTATATACAACAGCTCATTCACTACGACCCGAGTCACAGTTTTCTGACGGATTTTTTTAGTTTTTTTTTGCCTACAGTCGCAGCGTTCCCTTTATCTTTTAATTGTAACTTCCATTTCTATATTTTTGCCCTATGTTTTTGCTTTAGTCCACTGAACATAAATTAAAACTGCGACCTTGATCGCAGTGTCGACCTTTTTGCCCATTTGAACGTATTGTCTGGATGTGTACACCAGTTTCATGACTGCGACCAGAGTCGCAGTTCGGTGAAATAAAATCTGTGACAAATGTATAGTATTTCATCCAAGACTAAGTAGTAAAAACTATAATTCACACAATTAACCTTAGAAAATAGGGTTATATATATAAAAAAAATCAAAATACAAATATTAAACTTCTAATCAACTCCTTCTCGTCATCACCATCATACTCAGATTCGTCCTCAAGATTATGACCGCGTTCGTCTTCCGTATCGCTTTCCGTCTCTTCCACCTCTTTACCAACAATCTCCTCTTCACTTTCTTCCTCTTCATGTATGTATTTTGGTTCACCAATGAACTCCCAGAACGGGTCGTCTATATCAAGCTCATCCTCTGACCCGTAGCGAGGCATCGATTCAGAACTATACATCTGTATGTTCACCTAGAGGGGGGTGAATAGGTGATGGCTAATCTAATGGTCACTTAATGCCAAATGATGCAAATATGCGGAAGCTAAAAACAAATATGACCTAATTAAACTTCTTACACTAAACACCACGTATAACCAAAGAGTGTTGCCGAATTCCCCGTGAAGGGCTCTGGACAAACTCCTCTAGATTCCCCTTGAATGGGTTGAGGTGCCGCGTTGGCTCTCTTGGTTGAATACAAGTGTTAGCAAACAATCCCACGCAAGTATATAACAATATGAGCACAAATGAATATATCAAGCATATAAAGATAGACAATGAGAGTATGCAAGATATAAACAAGGAGATAGAGAGAGAGAGAGAAAAGGCAATCGCAAACACAAGGGATTGTTTCGAGGTTCGAGCACACTTGCTCTACATCCCCGCCTTCGACACACGAAGGATTTCCACTATGCAAGACCCCAATGGATCTCTCCTCGGTGCCGCAACACCTACAAGCCCTCGGACTCCCTAGTCCCGTACACACCGCAAGCTCACTAGCTCGCCGAGGCCGCACCTCAAAACAACCGAGTCCGCACCCGAACTCAAAACAACCACGAGCACACTTGCCCGTCTCCTCAAAGAAAAGATCTTTGGTGATCACAACACTTTGATCACCTAAAGCACTCTCACTACAACACACCTATAGGATGAATAATCAATGGATAGCTCAAGTGTGGTGTGAGAAAAACAAGGATGAATGCTATGGTGAAAAACTCAAGAAATCTCTTTTAACACACTCTATATAAAATCTTCCCTTTTTGATTGGAAGTATTTGCACTCAAATATATGGAGAAAACTCTTTTAAAAGAATGGGAAAAACTGGCTCAAGGCTCTCCTAAAATCTTCTTGCAAAACAATGACAAGACCCTAAAATTTATAGGCCAGAAAAATATAGCCGCTGGGGTCTGTCAGAACTGCCGGTCGACCCGGGCGGTCGACCGCCAACGGTCAGAAATCAGACCGTTGGAGCCACGGTCGACCGCCTGGGTCGACCGACCCACTGGAGCTGAGAGTCCAACTCTCTGTCGGTCGACCCGTACGGTCGGCCGAACTTTCCAGAGAGCAGAGCTCTCTGGAGCGGTCGGCCGGCACGGTCGGCCGTCCTCCAGTACACAAAGGCGTGCACGTCGGTCGACCGGTCCGGTCGGCCGACTTCAGTATTAGTCGACTATAAAGGTTACTAGTCGACTTATACGAAGCCTGAAACAGTTTTCTGGGATTTAAAACTTGGTCTTTTGGCACATATAAAAATCCCATAAAATACTTAAAAATCTACAAAAATAGTTTAACCAATATACTTTGATAAACAAACATGCTTGCACAAAATCAAGGCATGTTATAAAAAATTGGACTATTTTTTGTAACTTGAAAATATTGGTTCAAATGAAAACTTGTATTTTCCAAAATCTTGTTTTTCCAAAACTCCTTTAAATAAAAACTAGATATTTTGAACTCATTAAAGCATAGTGTGTATGGATATGATCCACTACACAAATAAGATGAAATATCTAAGTTTTTGACCTTAAGCTCTAAACTTGATTTTGGATAAAAGATATGTATACATGAAAATACCAAAATCCAATTAGTATTTTGTCACAAAGAAAAATCTTTTCTAAATCAAAAAATCTTTTATGAAAACAATTCTATCAAGAGTGTGTGTGCATGGTATACTTGAGCAATCCACCACTATTCTATCCTTTACATTTTATCTAAAAACAAAAACAAAATCTTATATTTAGACACAAGTCTTCATCTTCTTGAAGTCTTCACTTGAAGGCTTCTCATCTTCTTGACTTGTCCAAACTTGATCCAAAAGCTCCTTGGATCACACCGTGCTAGCTCCAAATCTTGACATTTTATCCTTTGTTGAGCTATGCACCTACTAAGATCTTGATAATGAATCTGTCACTAATTAAACACAAGATCATTAGTAAACATAACTACATGAGTTGATCATCATCAAAACTAGGGTGATAGGCCTTTGGGCCAACAATCTCCCCCCTTTTTGATGATGACAAAACTCATGGAGTTATATATGCATGGATTAAAGTAAAGCTTCAAAGAAGCTCCCCCTTAACTCATGCATCACAAGAAATAATAGATATGGCAATGAGGCACATGAGTATGTATGCAAGTATGGAGATAAAATATGCAACAAGCATAAATCAAAATCTTTTTCTCCTATTTGCAATACAAAACTATATATGCATAAACATAAATTTTTCTCAAGCATGCATATAAACTCAAATACTTCTCCCCCTTTTTGTCACTCATCAACAAAGGGTTCAAAGTAAAATCAAATCAAACAAATTTTTCTTCCTCTTTTTGTCATAAACAAAGAGATCAATAAGGGGTAATACAAATCAATCAATAAAAATTTATATGCGATATACATTCATGAAGAGGAAGACGTTAAGTTAGCTTCCCTACACATATACATTACATGAAAGAGGGATGACAAGCCCTAATTCACATAACGCATATTATGTAATGTATAAGAGGAGATGTGAAGCTCCCCCTACACACGTATATCATATAAAGAAGATTTGTCAAGCTCCTCAATTTATAATATACTCAACATGAATCTATATGTAAGAGAGATGTTAAGCTCTCCTTGCATATAAGAAATACAAATCAACAAAATTTTTTTTTTAATTTTTCTTAAACAAAATTTTTAAAGGTATCAGAGCTTTTGTAAAACAAACAATTTTTAAGATACCAAATTGAAAGTAATCATTTTTGTAAAATATATTGATACCAATTGACATTTAACAAATATGAAGTTGAAACATATTGATACCAATAGTAAACATAATAATCAAAATTTTTTATTTTTCATCATAAACTTTGTGCTTTTAAAAGTGTGAACCAATTGAAAGTTAAGCACATGAAAATCATATATATGTATGAAAAATGAGTATACCAAGTGAAATTGATACATACATATATAAGAAACAAAATATGAGTATATACAAAATAAGTTCATATTAATACCAATTGAAACGTTTCAAAGATACCAATAGACATAACAATAAGATCAAGTGTATAACTCATAACCTACCACCCTTCATATGCTCAAGATAGAAGATTTTCAATGAAGCATACAAGGCATAATCGCCCATCCATCCTCCCATAAAGGGTAGGGGTTTTCAAAAAATAGATTTGAAAATAAGCTTGGTTTGAAAAACTCTACCAAATGAAGTACAATTAACTAGTTAAAATAATTTTTTGAAAAACTAGTTAAAGATCCTTCAAAACAAATGAAATCAAAGCATATATATATTTCATGAATCATACCAAATACAAGAATTGACACTCGATCTATGAAGCTCAAAAATATGTTCATGAATCAAAGTCATGACAAAATAAATAAAGTGTGAGTGTTTAAAAGTCATGTAAATAGCATTTTCATGAAAATAGACATTGAAGCTCAAACAAACATGAATCTCGTTTTTAGACAAGACAAACAATCATGAAAAATCAATTTTCATTAAAAACACTAATCTTCATGGTATATGTATGATTTATCCAAAACTAACAATACACATACATATCCCAAACATAAAAGAGTCTATTAATAATGTTTGCATGAAGGCAAGAGACTCACGGGTATACATGTATATTTATTAGATTTGAACTAAAAATACATATACATGAAGTAAAGCATAAAAATTGGCAAAGCATGTATAAATGAGAATCATCAAAACTAGTCTATACATGTGCATATAGTGGGTACAAATGAGCATGAAGTGCAAACATATGTAAGTCACGTGTAACTCACTATTTGTACATGTATAATACAAGTTTTGATAAATACTACATCTAAGCATGTTTTTACCACAGGAAGTACAAAAACAATTAAAACATGAACATGCTATGAATATGATATATGTATAAAGCATGTAAAAAAAATAGGAGTTTAGAGATTGTTACCAACTCCAAAGCTCCAAACATGGTGGTCGTCCCACCAAACTTCCTTGATAGCGATGCATGTATATATGTGTCCATCAAGTCCAAGTGCATCCACCATCAAGGCACCAAATCTCTCACGTCTTGAGAGATCCCTCACCTACATCAAAAACATGGGGTGGGGTTTTGGTACCCATTTTCTTTTGGGTCCTTTAGGGTTAGTCTTGTAAGGAACCCAAACATTTTTATTTTTAGCAAAATTTAAAGCATTTATCTTATCATAACAAAATTTTGCTAGATGGCCTTTGCGGCCACAATGTGTACATATGTACACCTTAGTATGCTTATGTGTAGGAGTGTGATCATGTTGTGCAACATAAGCAAATGCATGGTTATGATGTGCATGAATGTGTGGAGTTTATTTCTTTGAAAATAAGGACTCCAATTTCTTATGATTAAAAGCACAAGAGTTCAAAGTTAAACTCAAACCATCCATTTTATTTTTCAAAACTTTTATCTCATTTGTGGTGGCATGTAAAGCATGATGAGATAAAGAATCATTTTTCTTTTTCGAAACAAATTCTTTTTCTTTTTCAACAAATTTTCTTTTTAAAGAGTTATTTTCTTGTAAAATAATTTCTTTTTGTTTTTTCACCAAAATAATTTCATTTTTCAAACTCATATTTCCTTCACACAAATGATTCAATTTAGACATCAAGGAAATATTTTCATTTTTCAAATCTCTATTTTCTTTTTCTAAGCATGCAATGTTAGATTTAAATGAATCTTGTTCTATATGCATGCAAGCAATATTCTTTTTCAATTTTTATTATCTTTCTTAATCATGTCATATTTTTCAAGTAATAATTGACAAATGTAGAAAGCTCTTCATATGACATGTTATTATCCTCATCCTCGGATTCGGTAGTTACCTCAAGGGGGTTATCCCCTTGGACCATATAGCACAAGTTGGAGGTGTAGCTTTCAACGTCCGAATCGCTCTCCGCATAGTATTGATCTTTTTCACCGAGGGAGATGAGGGTATTCCAAACTACAAAAGCCGAATCAAAGTTAAAAACTCTAGATAAATAAACATTATCTAGGGTAGACTTTAAAGCATGAAGGGCTTTTACATTAGCCTCAAAATTCTTACCATCTAAACAATATGCATTATTAGTGGTGGCAAGATAAACATGATAACCTAAGGCTTTGAGGTACAAGGACATCTTCACCTTCCATATATGGATGTTAACAATGTCAAACATGGGTGGTGACATGAAGTCCATGGTGTGTGTACAAAAATATTATGATTAGCCTAAAAATGAGGATCTTTAACTCTAGGTTGTTAGACCCAAATCAGAGTACCAAGCTCTGATACCAATTGTAGGTTCACTTAGAGGGGGGGTGAATAGGTGATGGCTAATCTAATGGTCACTTAATGCCAAATGATGCAAATATGCGGAAGCTAAAAACAAATATGACCTAATTAAACTTCTTACACTAAACACCACGTATAACCAAAGAGTTGCCGAATTCCCCGTAATGGGCTCTGGACAAACTCCTCTAGATTCCCCTTGAATGGGTTGAGGTGCCGCGTTGGCTCTCTTGGTTGAATACAAGTGTTAGCAAACAATCCCACGCAAGTATATAACAATATGAGCACAAATGAATATATCAAGCATATAAAGATAGACAATGAGAGTATGCAAGATATAAATAAGGAGATAGAGAGAGAGAAAAGGCAATTGCAAACACAAGGGATTGTTTCGAGGTTCGAGCACACTTGCTCTACATCCCCGCCTTCGACACACGAAGGATTTCCACTATGCAAGACCCCAATGGATCTCTCCTCGGTGCCGCAACACCTACAAGCCCTCGGACTCCCTAGTCCCGTACACACCGCAAGCTCACTAGCTCGCCGAGGCCGCACCTCAAAACAACCGAGTCCGCACCCGAACTCAAAACAACCACGAGCACACTTGCCCGTCTCCTCAAAGAAAAGATCTTTGGTGATCACAACACTTTGATCACCTAAAGCACTCTCACTACAACACACCTATAGGATGAATAATCAATGGATAGCTCAAGTGTGGTGTGAGAAAAACAAGGATGAATGCTATGGTGAAAAACTCAAGAAATCTCTTTTAACACACTCTAAATAAAATCTTCCCTTTTTGATTGGAAGTATTTGCACTTAAATATGTGGAGAAAACTCTTTTAAAAGAATGGGAAAAACTGGCTCAAGGCTCTCCTAAAATCTTCTTACAAAACAATGACAAGACCCTCAAATTTATAGGCCAGAAAAATATAGCCGTTGGGGTCTGTCAGAACTACCGGTCGACCGGGGCGGTCGACCGCCAACGGTCAGAAATCAGACCGTTGGAGCCACGGTCGACCGCCTGGGTCGACCGACCCACTGGAGCTGAGAGTCCAACTCTCTGTCGGTCGACCCGTACGGTCGGCCGAACTTTCCAGAGAGCAGAGCTCTCTGGAGCGGTCGACCGGCACGGTCGGCTGTCCTCCAGTACACGTCGGTCGACCGGTCCGGTCGGCCGACTTCAGTATTAGTCGACTATAAAGGTTACTAGTCGACTTATACGAAGCCTGAAACAGTTTTCTGGGATTTAAAACTTGGTCTTTTGGCACATATAAAAATTCCATAAAATACTTAAAAATCTACAAAAATAGTTTAACCAATATACTTTGATAAACAAACATGCTTGCACAAAATGAAGGCATGTTATAAAAGATTGGACTATTTTTTGTAACTTGAAAATATTGGTTCAAATGAAAACTTGTATTTTCCAAAATCTTGTTTTTCCAAAACTTCTTTAAATAAAAACTAGATATTTTGAACTCATTAAAGTATAGTGTGTATGGATATGATCCACTACACAAATAAGATGAAATATCTAAGTTTTTGACATTAAACTCTAAACTTGATTTTGGATAAAAGATATGTATACATGAAAATACCAAAATCCAATTAGTATTTTGTCACAAAGAAAAATCTTTTCTAAATCAAAAAATCTTTTATGAAAACAATTCTATCAAGAGTGTGTGTGCATGGTATACTTGAGCAATCCACCACTATTCTATCCTTTACATTTTATCTAAAAACAAAAATAAAATCTTATACCTAGACACAAGTCTTCATCTTCTTGAAGTCTTCACTTGAAGGCTTCTCATCTTCTTGACTTGGTCCAAGCTTGATCCAAAAGCTCCTTGGATCATACCGTGCTAGCTCCAAATCTTGACATTTTATCCTTTGTTGAGCTATGCACCTACTAAGATCTTGATAATGAATCTGTCACTAATTAAACACAAGATCATTAGTAAACATAACTACATGAGTTGATCATCATCAAAACTAGGGTGATAGGCCTTTGGGCCAACAACATCCAATTATCATTAGATGATTGGCTTCTTTCTGGTGAAGACGGTGGAGAAGACATTTTTAAATCTGATTCCAAATATTAAAAGTAACCAGTTTGAGCAAAACCAATTTAGTATGTTTATAATCCTATCCTGATGACCCTTTATATATTTTTAATCCCGAAATTTCGAAAGGTTTAAGCTCTCAAACCACGTGAATATGTCCCAAATTTATTTTCTACCTTTTCCCAAAAATTGTATACTTCCTAGGTTACTGTTCAGTTATCCAAAACAGTTTAAATGTTAATACAGTCTTACATTAAATTACTTTGTACTCCAAAACAGTTCATTATTGCGACCACAGTCGCATTGGGAACTGATAAATGATTAAGTAACTGCGACCATGATCGCTGTCTCGATTACAGTATCACAATATAAGGAAACGCTGTAAGTAAAACAGTTCATTAATGCGACTTTGGTCGCAATACAACTGCTGAACGCATGTTTATTTCTAATATCAGTACGCAATAGTAAAATGCACGGTGTAACAAATGTAGATTAGAAATAATCAATGAAATTTATAATAAATAAATGTATAAAAATGTTTATAAATTAAATCAATAAAACAAAAAAAAATCAATGAATTGCAAATATTTTTACATTTTATAAATAAAAATTGTGGTATATCGATAAATTGCCCACTGTCAGTCTTCAAATACTATCCTTCGTATCATTTCTGTTTCTTCGTCCCAACTCTTCTCTCTATCTGCAAGTATCATGTATGCAAGCTCACTTATTAGTCTCTGTACATCAGCAGTCGTAACAGTATCAACAGCTGGTAGACTACCAAATGCTATACTTTTCATGTACTTGCATACATATACAGCGCAATCAATACTGAAATTTGCACAGAGTAATCATTAAATGAAATTAGATTTTTGTACTAAAAAAAGGTAGAAAATATGATAGGTAAGGAGATGTCAAAATTTTATATACATGTTTGCTTGTTGGGGGCATCTTGTGTATTTTATATTTATTTTTCTCATTAATTTATTAAAATCAATCTCAAAAATCTGTAATAATCTTTCTTTCTGCAATGTTAATAGAAAAAAATCAGTATTAATCAAATTAAATATAAGTTTCCAGTAATCGAAATATTAAATTTCAACTCACCATTATTCTTGCATCTTTTTGATAAAGCTTTAATATACTACTAGTTTTTTCAGCTGGGACCAAAGAGTTGTAAAAAATCCACTCTTCTGTATGGCAATCAAATACCAACAAGGTCCAGTGAAATCCGGGATCGTTGGCACTATGTTTGTGATTGATCGGGAAAAACATGTACTGCACATCATTTGTCCAGTTTTTCAACAGCTGCTGCTTGATGAAATGATCTTCCAGATCTTTACTTTTAGATACAACACCGTACTGCGGACAACAAAAAAATAAAATACAAAATGAATTTAAAGTATAAAAAAATTATGAAAATTAGAAGTCATTACGTTAAGACAACAGACTGCGATAATGGTCGCAGTGTTTCTTAATTATCACATTTTTATATTAATTAATGCAGCGACCAAGGTCGCAGTGTTGTTATTGATAAAGACCTGGTGATTTATATTATCATGGACTGCGACTTAGGTCGCAGTACATTGGTAGCTGCTCCTTTTATATTAGCACGCATAGCGACCAAGGTCGCAGTGTTGTTATTGATAAAGACCGTCAGGAATTGCAATCTAGGTCGCATACTTTTCATTACTAAAATTATATTCGTGGTGATTTATATTATCATGGACTGCGACTTAGGTCGCAGTACATTAGGTAGCTGCTCCGTTTATATTAGCACGCATAGCGACTAAGGTCGCAGTGTTTGTTGTTGATTAAGACTGCCGCCAGTAACTGCGACCACAGTCGTAACCTTCATTTTAAATTGATATTAGGGTGAATTAATTTAATTATAAACTGCGACCTTAGTCGCAGTACATTCGTTATTCCTAAACAACGATAAAGAATATTAGTAGAATATTTAACGTTCAAAGATTTAATTCACCAAATTAATTAGGAAATTGATATTACGTTAAACCGTAAAGGAGAAAATAGATGTTTACCCAAGCTTCGCTCCGAAAGAATATACTTTTCCTCCTCCTTTCTCTAGATGCTGCATGTAGAAATGAATTATATTCGCATCTAACTCTCTACTGAACATCAGGTCCTCAATGTCATTCTTTGTAACAATGATTCCGTTGTCGGTATCCTGATATGCAGTAGAACTGCAAGATATTCAAAACAAAGTTAGTAATTAAATTGTTCTTATATATATAACAGTTTTTTGATATGATTTATAATAAAATTAATTAACTTACTCAGAGAAGGCCTTGTCCAAGAAATTTTTTATAATAGCTTGTTCATAGGGCTGCAGAACTCTGTATGCTGTGGTTTCGGTCAATTCCCTCGTTTTTGGCTGAATGGGGGAAATCTCTTTGTCGCCAAAACTAGCGGCAGAACTCTGAGCCGCAGGCTGTGGAAGAGGATGTTCATTAATTTTCTTCTTCTGTTTTGGATAAACGAAGTCGGAGTCATCGCGATCTCTTTCCGCGCGCTTGTGTTCTTTGACTCCCCTTTCTATCGTTCCTTTAGGGTAATCCAAAACTGTTCTTTTTAAGGATTGCTTCTGATCCGGAGTATGTTCTTGAATTTTTTCTTCAGAAGCTCTATCTCTTTGGAGTTCTTGAATCTGTTGAGTTATAATAAAAGAAAAACTGGGGATATCTTCCCCAGAAATATTTACAATAAATTCAGAACCCATGATTTCATCTTCTTCCAATTTTTTTCTTCTTCTCTTCAGCCTGCTTCTCCATCTGCTCCATAATTATTTTCTGCTTCTTCTCCTCTTCTCCCTTCTTCCTTCTCCTCTCCTCTTCTTTCATCCTCTCCTTCAACTCTTCCCCCTCTTTCTTCTTTTCTCCTGCCTCTTCTTCTCCTCCTCTAACTTTCTCCTCTTCTCCTTTTCCTGCTCCTCCTCTTCTTTCCTCCTCTTCTCCTTCTCCTTCTTCTCCACTACACTCCTCCTCTTCTGCTCCTCCTCCTCTTCCCTTCTCCTCTCCTCCTCTTCCTTTCTCTTCTCATTCTCCTCCTCTTCTCTCCTCCTCCTCTCCTGCCCCTCCTTCTCTCCTCCTTTTCCTGCTCCTCCTCTTCCCTCCTCCTCTTCTCCTTCTCCTCTTCTTCCCTCATTCTCCTCTCATTCTCCTTCTCCTCCTTTTCTCTCCTCCTCTCCTCCTTTTCCTTATCTTCTTCCATCCTTCTCCTC
Organism: Agave tequilana; assembly: GCA_038442645.1. NCBI lineage: Eukaryota > Viridiplantae > Streptophyta > Magnoliopsida > Asparagales > Asparagaceae > Agave > Agave tequilana. The sequence goes on along the minus strand of JAVJIF010008170.1, from coordinate 97,427 downwards.
TCATTCTCCTCCTCTTCCCTCCTCTTCTCCTTTTCCTTCTCCTCCGCAGCAGCGACTGCTCTCAGCAGCTCTTCTTCTTCTTCTTTCACTTTTAATTTCCTCTGCTGCTTTTTTAATTTTTTCTTCTCTCTTATTTCTATTCTTTTTTTCTTTAATTCAGCCTTGAGTCTGTTCTCAGTCTCCATTTTTTCAATCTTCCTTTCAAGCTGAGAAACATATTCTCTCAAGTACTGATTTTGATTCCTCAACTTTTCAATTTCTTCAGCTTGTTCATCCCGTGGTGGTGGCAAATAACCTGTAAAAGTTGGTTCTTGCTCACTCGTCTCTTCTTACTCAATTATTTCTGCAGCTTCTGGCTCCTTTTCCGACGGGATGTTAGCTTGATTATATGTATTTCCTTCTTCTTCTTCTTCATCTTCATCTTCTTCTTCTTCTTCCTCCTTCTCTTCCCCTTCAACAGGAAGGCCAATCATAATTTTTTCATCATTAGAGAAGTTGGCCATTCGACACAAAATCTGAAAAAAAATAAAAAAATTAAGTTAAAACCAAAATAATGAAATAATTATACTGCGACCAAGGTCGCAGTTTATTTATTAACTATTAAGATAGAATGCGACCATGGTCGCAGTTTGTTTGTCCGGCACATAATTTAACTGCGAAGACTTGCAGCTTAATACTGCGACCATGGTCGCATTTAATGTATACGGTATTATCAGGAGAATGCGACCATGGTCGCACTTTGTATGTCCAGCACGTAAAATGAACTGCGAAACGTGCAGCTCAATACTGCGACCATGGTCGCATTATGAGATTATGGTCGTATTTTATTTGTACTGCACATAAAAAGAACTTAAACCAAGGCCCCATTTAAATGTATAAAATTTTAATCAACACTATATGGTATTTAATATTTTAAAACTTACGATATTTGCGTCAAGCTCATTTAGATCAACTTCAAGCAGAGCTCTGCTAATGTTCTGGAGGTCCCATCTTACTGCGCGTGGGGTTTTGTCCTCCAAACCAGACCTCGGCTCAAAAATAGGAGCCCTCTCACATAGCCAATACTGCAAAATGCAAAATTAAATTAGTTTATACAAATATTCACAAGATTATGGGAAAATTTCATACAATGTTGGTCAAATTTGATATTCATACTTACAATAATTTGCAAGGAGCATCCTTGCAGCTCGTACGTGGTGTGCCTGAAGATGTCCATTGACTCAATCAGGAATTGCCAAACAGCTTTAGCCCAGCATATTGTCCTCATCAGCTGCATATTGACAATCTGTCCCACAATATACCACGACACTGTGCATTTACTGCCAGAGAAGAATAGAGTGGCCGACATATACAGGATGATTATTGTAGTAAAGTCTTGAGCTGCAAGTCTTTGTCTGTCTCTTATAATTTATGTAAAGTCACTTGCTGCTCAAGCTGTTCATCTTTTGTCACATCTAATTCACCTCTCCTCCTTTTCTTGACCAGAAGATCATCCAAAGCCTCTTCAATAGATACTTTCGTGATCTTCTTTATATTGGAGAAATAATATTTTATAACCCCTCTGTCTTTCATCGTACAGGTCTTATTCATAATAAAATCCGCCCCAATGATAGGTAGACCAAAAGTTAAGGCAACATCCTCCACTGTTAACTCAATTTGTTTGCCCCCAATTCTAATGATCCTTGTATCCCTATCATACCGGTCTAAAATTCTCAGTATAATAATGTTTGATTTTAGACCCTTTTCAACCCCAAATTCTTCATTGTAGAATGCCATGAAGATTGGGCCAAATGGGATATTCTTGATCGCCTCTAAGAAATCGGCCTGAATGTACTTTTTGAATTTCTTTATGAACTCGCACATAGGTTTTAGGCTCGATCTCAGAGGACGAACCTTCATCTGTTGTTTACCTATGATGAAGAAAAATTAAAAACTTTAGACCAGTGATTATTTTAAAATTATAAAGGAATAAAAAATAAATTATTTTTAAAACACTGCGACCTAGGTCGCAGTCATCTACAGTGCAAATGTGAACAACTGTGACCCGGGTCGACACTGCGACCAAGGTCGCAGTCATCTACAGCGCAAATGTAAACAACAGCGACCCGGGTCGACACTGCGATCAAGGTCGCATAAGACTACAGTGCAAACATAAACAACTGCGACCGAGAATTAAAAAACAGATGACGTTAAATACACTGCGACCATGGTCGCACGACACTACATCGCATATTGAAACAACTGTGACCCATGTCATCAGTATGTAATAAAAAACAAAGGACGTATCATATACTGCGACCAACGTCGCATTCATCTACAACAAAAAGTCCAAAAAATAATTAAAACTCTACGATCTAAGTCGCACAGATCTGCAACTATAATTTTAACAACTGCGACCGAGGTCGACAAATAGTGTATGAAAAAAATTTATTTAAAAAAATATTAGCAAGGTCGCATACATATACATCGCTTTTTCAAAAATACTGCGACCATGGTAAAAATAGAAGGAAATGAAAAAACTTGAAAAAAAATGGACCTTTATCGTTGTGTTAGAAAATTTATAAATTAAAAATTTATTTGTCATCTAAAGTTTCAGAATCTCTTTTTTAATTGCGACCATGGTCCCAAGATTTAAAAAAAAAGAGACAGAAATAGAAATAAATCTGGAAAAAAAATAAAACTATTAAAATCCACAAACCCTAAAAAAAATTTGAAAATATCGTTTTTGTAGTACCTTTTTCGGCGGATGATTTCTTTGGCGCCATGTGTTGCAAATATATTTTTTAAAAAACGGATCAAATTTGTGAAACAATAGAACTAATTGGATCAGAATGATCAGGTGAAATTTTAGAGCTATAAATTTTTTTGAAAAAAATATTTTTACATAAGGTAAAAAGTTGTGATTGAGGGTATTTTCATAAAATACAATGTTGAGGTGACTGACATTAAATTAGGCGGGATTTTCAGGATTTTATCCGCCAAAATTTATGACAGGTTTGCGGCTCTGATGTTGCCACGTCCCGCCGGCTGAGAAACTCTCTCAGCTGGCGGCTGAGGTACAGTAACCCCTATATATATATATATATATATATATATATATATATATATATATATATATATATATATATATATATATATATATATATATATATATATATATATATATATATATATATATATATATATATTATATATATGGGGTTACTGTACCTCAGCCGGCAGGCTGAGAGACTTCTCTCAGCCGGCGGACGTGGCAAAATCACCGCCCCACATCTGTTATCAATTTTGGCGGACAAATCTTGAAAAATCCCGCCCAATTTAATGCCAGTCACCTCAACTTTGTATTTTCCGAAAATACCCTCCCTCACAACTTTCTACCGTATGTAAAAAAAGTTGGCTACCAAAAAAAATTACAGCTCTAAAATTTCAACCGGCGCTTCTGATCCAAAATAGTTATTTTCTTTCATAAATTTGATCCTTTTTTTAAAGAATATATTTGCAACTGATGGCGCCTAAGAAATCATCCGTGGAAAAAGGTACTACAAAAATTGATATTTTCAAAATTTTTTAGCGTTTGTGTAATTTAATAGTTTTTAATTTTTTCCAGATTTATTTCCGAGGTCGCAATTTTTTTAATTTTTTTTAATCTTGGAACCATGGTAGCAGTTAAGAAAGAGATTTTGAAACTTTAGATGTCGAATAAAATTTTAAATTTATAAATTTTGTAACATGATGATAAAGGTCCTATTTTTTTCACCTTTTTTTTTATTTTCTTCTATTTTTACTATGCCTTAGTATATTCGAAAAAATTGATGTGCATACACTGCATGCGACCTCGGTCGCAATTGTTTAAATATGAGTTGTCGTCTCTTGCGACCAAGGTCGCAGTGTATTTAACGTCATTTATTTTATCATACTTGGGTCGCAGTTGTTTCTGATTGCAATGTAGTCTTATGCGACCTTGGTTGCAGTGTCGAAACGAGTCGCAGTTGTTTTTGATTGCACTGTAGTCCTGGGCGACCTAGGTCGCAGTGTCAACCCGGGTCGCAGTTGTTTCTGATTGCACTGTAGTCTTATGCGACCTTGGTCGCAGTGTTGTCCCTGGTCAAAGTTTATGTTTGCAAAGTATGACTGCGACCGTGGTCGCAGTTTATAAAAGAAAATATGCTTTTTACAAACATTGGTCGCAGTGTATGATTGCACTGTAGTCTTATGCGACACTGGTCGCAGTGTCGTCCGGGTGCAAGTTGTTTGTGTTTACATTGTATGACTACGACCGAATTCGCAGCTTATTAGAAACAAATATGCCTTTGACCCCCTTATAATTTTTAAATGATCATTGGTCTGAACTGTTTATTTTTTCTTACTATGTAGGTAAACAACAGATAAAGGTTCGTCCTCTGAGATCAAGCCTGAAACCTATGTGCGAGCTGATGAAGAAATTTAAAAAGTACATTCACGCAGATTTCGTAGAGGCGATGAACAATACCCCATTTGGCCCAATCTTCATGGCGTTCTACAATGAACAATTTGGGGCTGAAAAGGGTCTAAAATCAAACGTTGCTGTGTTGCGTATTTTAGACCAGTATGATAGGGATACAAGGACCTTTAGAATTGGGGGCAAATAGATTGAGTTAACAGTGGAGGATGTTGCCCTCACATTTGGTCTACCTATCATTGGGGCAGATTTTGTGATGAATAAAACATGTACAATGAAAGATAGAGGGGTGATAAAACATTATTTCCCCAATATAAAGAAGATCACTAAAGTATCCATTGAAGATGCTTTGGATGATCTTCTTGTCAAGAAAAGGTGGAGAGGTGTATTGGATGTGACAAAAGATGAACAGATTGAGCAGCAAATGACTTTACATGAAATTATAAGAGACATGCGCAGACTTGCAGCTCAAGACTTTACCACATTAATCATCCTATACATGTCGGCCACTCTTTTCTTCTCTGGCAATAAATGCACGGTGCCGTGATATATTGTGGAACAGATTGCCAATATGCAGCTGATGAGGACAATATGCTGGGCAAAAGCTGTTTGGCAATTCCTGATTGAGTCAATGGACATCTTCAGGCAAACTACGTACGAGCTGCAAGGATGCTCCGTGCAAATAATTGTAAGTACAAATCTAAAATTTGGCCAACATTGTATGAAATTTACCCAAAAAAATTGTGCATATCTGTGTAAACTAATTTAATTTTCCTTTTTTGCAGTATTGGCTATGTGAGAGGGCTCCTATTTTTGAGCCGAGGTCTGGTTTGGAGGACATAACCCCACGCGTTTTAAGATGGGACCTCCAAAATATTAGTAGATCTCTACTTGAAGTTGATCTAAGTGAGATTGACGGCAATATTGTAAGTTAGACTTCTTTTTATTTTCAGTACAAATAAAATGAGACCATAGTCGCAGTATTGAGCTGCACCTTTCGCAGTTCGTTTTGTGCCTGACAAACAATGTGCGACCATGGTCGCATTCTCCTGAAAATACCTTTTACATGGAATGCGACCACGGTCGTAGTGTTGACCTGCATGGCTTGGCCAGATAATTTGGGCATGACAAACATACTGCAACCATGCTCGCATTCTTTTCAAAAAATACTTCATAAATAAACTGCGACCATGGTCGCAGTATCATTATTTCATTGTTTTATTTTAACTTTACTTTTTCTATTTATTTTCAGATTTTGAATCGAATGGGCAACATCTCTATTGCTGAAAAAATATGGTTGGCCTTCCTGTTGAAGGGGAAGAGGAGGAGGAAGAAGAAGAAGCAGAAGCAGAAGATGAAGAAGGAGAAGAAGAAGAAGGAGATGAAGGAGGCCATACATATAATGAAGCTGACATCCCGGCAGAAAATGAGCCAGAAGCGGCTGAAACGAGTGAGCAACAACCATCTTTTACAGGTTATTTGCCACCACCACGGGATGATCAAGCTGAAGAGATAAAAGAGTTGAGGTCTCAAAATCAGCACTTGAGAGAATATGTTTCTCAGCTCGAAATGAAAATTGAAAAAATGGAGACTGAGAGCAGACTCAAGGCTGAATTAAAAATAAAAAAGAAAGAAAAAAGAGAGAAGAAAAAACTAAAAAGGCAGCAGAGGAAATTAAAAGTTAAAGAAGAGGAAGAAGAAGAGCTGCTGAGAGCAGCCGCTGCTGCGGAGAAGGAGAAGGAGAAGAAGAGGGAAGAAGAGAAGGAAAAGGAGAAGAGGAGGAGAGAAGTGGAGGAGAAGGAGAAGGAGAATAGAAGATGGAAAGAGGAGGAGAAGGAGAATAGAAGAAGGGAATAGGAGGAGAATGAATGGAGAATGAGGGAAGAAGAAGTGAAAGAGAAGAAGAGGAGGGAAAAGGAGGAGCAGGAAAAGGTGGAGAGGAGGAGGGAAGAGGAGGGGCAGGAAATGAGGAGGAGGGAAGAGGAAGAGAATGAGAAGAGGAGGAAGGTGTTGGCGGAGTTAAAGAAGAAGAGGGAGAAAAAGATGAAAGTGACAGAGGAGGAAATTAGAAGGAAGGTTGAAGAGGAAAAGGAGCAGAAAAGAATGAAGGAACAGATGGAGAAGCAGAATGAAGAGGAGAAAAAGAAAAAACTGGAAGAGAATAAAATCATGGGTTCTGAGTCTATTTTAAATATTACTGAAGAAGATATGCCAAGTTTTTCTCTGAATATAAGTCAAATGACTCAAGAAATCTAAAGAGATAAAGCTTCTGAAGAAGGAATTCAAGAACATACTCCGCCTCAGAAGCAATCCTCAAAAGAAGCTGTTTTGGAACACTCTAAAGGAACGATAGAAAGGGGAGTCAAAGAACGCAGGCGCGCTGAAAGAGATCGCGATGACTCCGACTTCGTTTGTCCAAAACAGAAGAAGAAAAAAATGAGCATCCTCTTCCACAGCCTGCGGCTGTGAGTTCTGCCACTGGTTTCGGTGACAAAGAGATTTCCTCTACAGAGCCAAAATCAAGAGCATTGACCGAAACCGAAACATACAGAAATCTGCAGCCCCATCAACAAGCACTTGTAAAAAATTTCTTCGACAAGTCCTTCTCTGAGTAAGTTAATTCATATCACAGAAATCTGTTATACCTTTATATAAGAACAATTAAATTACTAACCTTGTTTTGAATATCTTGCAGTTCTACTGCGTATCAGGATACCGAGAACGGAATCATTATTACAAGGAATGACATTGAGGACCTGATATTCAGTAGAGAGTTAGATGCAAATATAATTCATTTACATGCAGCATCTAGAGAATGGAAAAGGATTAAAAAGCATATTCTTCCGGAGCGAAGCTTGGGTAAAAATCTACTTTCTCCTTTAAGGTTTACTATAATATCAATTGTGGAACAGATTACTTATATTCTCTATCTCTGTGTAGGCATGTACTGCGACTAAGGTCGCAGCTGCGATTAAGGTCGCAGTTTATAATTAAAATGTACTGCCACTAACTAATGTACTGCGACTAAAGTCGCAGTTTATAATTAAAATGTATTGCGACTTAACTCATGTTCTCTATCTGTGTAGGCATGTACTGCGACTTAGGTCGCAGTTTATAATTAAAATGTATTGCGACTAACTCATGTTCTCTCCGTGTAGGCATGTACTGCGACCATGGTCGCAGCTGCGACTAAGGCCGTACTATCTAATGTACTGCGACTAAGGTCGCAGTTTATAATTAAAATGTATTGCGACTAACTCACATACTGCGACTAAGGTCGCAGAATAAAACAAGACACTGCGACCTTGATCGCAGTGTCTTGTTTTGACTTAATGACTTCTTATTATAATTAATTTTTTCTTATATTTTATATTCATTTTGTAATTTATTTATTTTTTTTCTTGTCCACAGCACGGTGTTGTAAATAAAAGTGAAGATTTGGAAGATCATTTCATTAAGCAGAAGTTGTTGAAAAACTGGACAGCTGATGTGCACTACATGTTCTTCCCGATCAATCACAAACATAGTGCCGACGAACCCGGATTTCACTGGACCTTGTTGGTATTTGATGCCGATACACAAGAGTGAAATTTTTATAACTCTTTGGTTCCAGCTGACAAAAAAAGTAGTATATTACAGCTTTACCAAAAAGATGCAAGAACAATGGTGAGTTGAAATTTAATATTTCAATTACTGGAAACTGACATTTAATTTTATTAATACTAATTTTTGTTTCTATTGACATTGCAGAAAGAAAGATTATTACAGATTTTTGAGATTGATTTCAATAAATTAATGAGAAGAATAAATATAAAATACGCAAAATGCCCCCAACAACCAAACAGGTATATAAATTTTTGACATCTCCTTACCTTTCATATTTTCTACCTTTTTTTAGTACCAAAAATCTAATTTCAATCAATGAATACTCTATGAAATTTTCAGTGTTGATTGCGGTGTATATGTATGCAAGTACATGGAAAGCATAGCGTCTGGTAGTCCATCAACTGTTGATACTGTTACGGATGCTCATGTATGGAGACTAAGAAGTGAGCTTGCATACATGATACTTGCAGATAGAGAGAAGAGTTGGGATGAAGAAACAGAAATTATACGAAGGATGAGATTTGAAGACTGACAGTTGACAAATTATTGATGTAACACAATTTTTTATTTTATAAATGTAAAAATAATTGCAATTGCAATTCATTGAATAATTTTTTTGTTTTATTGATTTAATTTATAAACAATTCTATACATTTATTTATTATAAGTTCCATTGATTATTTTCAGTCTACATTTTGTTACAACTTGAATTTTACTATTGCGTCTTGATGTTAGAAACAAACATGCGTTCAGTAATTGTATTGCGACCAAAGTCGCAGTAATGAACTGTTTGAGATACAGCGTTTCCTTGTACAGTGACACTTTAATCAAGACAGCGATCACGGTCGCAGTTACTTAATCATTTATCAGTTCCCAATGCGACTATGGTCGCAATAATGAAATGTTTTGCAGTTCAAAGTAATTTAAAGTTATAGTGTATTAAACTGTTTTGGATAACTGAACAAAACTGCGACCTTGGTCGCAGTTGCTGGTGGGAGTCTTAATCAAAAACAACATTGCGACCTTGGTCGCTATGCATGTTAATATAAAGCAAACACCTACCTAATGTATTGCGACCTTAGTCGCAGTCCATGTATTGCGACCCTAGAGTGCAATTGCTGGCCATCTTTATCAATAACAACATTGCGACTTTGGTCGCAATTAACCATGTACACTGCGACCAAAGTATCTGACTAACGTAACAGTTTAAATGTACTACATTATATACAAAAAAAATATACTCTAAAGAAGAATTTTGTAGCAGAAGAACTTTAAAGTACAACTACATACAAAAAATAATACACTAGAAATCAAAGAATGATAATAAATCTGATTATAATGACACGCCAGTGGCGGACTGCGACTTAATTTCTCTACACTGTGCGACCATGGTCGCACTTCATAAAAAATTGAAGTCTTTGTTCCTTCGAGGTGGAGGCAACCCAAACCTACTTCTTCTGCCAATAAAAAAAATAAATAGTAAGAATTTTAAAGATTAATCGGTATAAAAAAAATGATTAACAGGTTTAATGTAATACCAGTAACGGACAACCAGTCCTGTAATGGCCCAGCTCTTGGCAGTTACCACATCTTCGATGCTTAACTTCCTTCTGATATATAGAATCTTCAAAACCAGACTTAAGCCTGGATGCAGCTCTAGGCCTCCCCTTGGTTGGTACAGGACCAATTGGATCACGTATATTCAATTCTTCACCATCTCGCAATACGACAATGGATCCACTGGAACCAACCGCAGTTTTAGGCTGTGATGAATGATCATTTCCTGACATGGCTCTGTGTTCTCTAGTGGTATCTTGGGCAAAACTTTCCAAAACTACCTCCAACTTTGAAAGATTTTCATCAGAATCAGCGACCATCTCAAGAATTGCATTAAATTTTGAACGTACTGTCCACAATCTAGCCGTCCGTGGAGTGCCCTAACTGGGAAAGGCTTCATGCCATTTTCAATTGCAACGTTTTTGTAACGAGCATCCAACCTCCATCTCTGAAGTATATATGATTCCGGTATATGTGTAACGTGATTGCGTCACAAAATACACAGAATATGTCTACATAGGATACCCTCTGTTTCAAATAACGAGCAACTACAAGAAACATGAAGTTCCTCACGCTTATCATAACTTACCTTTTCCCAGCCGTCTTTTGATTCTGAAAAATTACCAACCAAATATGTTGATCCAGGTTTGTCGTGTTCCACCTCTTCTGAAAATAGTGTCATTACAACTGCCCATTCTCTTGGAACAACTGAAAAATCTTCGGTGTATACAACTTCGAAACCTGTATCTCATATGGATTGGATGTACAATTTGGCACAGAATTCAAACCCCTAAAATCTTGAAGAGATTCAGATGTACGACGGGAAGCCACAGCTTTATCATATTGGTGAACAAATTCCACTAGTCTAGTGTTTGAGTTAACAAAACCATCAAAGAAGGAATTAATACTCTCGGACCTCTGACTGGTTGTCATTCCAGCACAGAAAACATCCTTGAGATATGCATTAACCCAATGTCCACGGAGCCTATACATCTTCATCAACCAACTGTCATCTTCTTCTTCTAACTGATATTTTTCATTCATCAGACGCCATCGTTCCTCACAAGTGCTTATATCGCGGGAGGTGTACCAAGCATGGAAATCGGAGACCATATCTTCTCCATACTTGTTTGACATTGGGATTTGTTGCTCTGCAATATGTTTCCGCACATGCCAGAAACAGTAACGGTGCTGAGAAGTTGGGAAAACAATCTTGATGGCGTCACCAATCTGCGCATCCTAATCAGTAATAATCAGCTTCGGTTCAACTCCATGCATGCACTTGAGCCATTTTTGGAATAACCAAACAAAAGTATCCCTCTACTCATCAGCAAGCAATGCACAGCCGAACAAAATTGACTGCCGGTGATGATTTACTCCAGTGAATGGAGCAAATGGCAAGCTCAAGTGATTAGTCCTGTATGTTGTGTCAAAAACGATCACATCACAGAACCTCAGATACGAGGAAATAGCACTTCCATCAGCCCAAAAAATGCTTCTAAGTGTGCCCGCGTTATCGACTTCACTTGAAAAGAAGAATTCTGGATCGGTCTCGGCTTTCTCTTGAAAATATTTGATAATAGCAATAAACTCATGACCGCACTTATTTCTACGTTGACGAGTGAAATCAATAACTTGTTGAGGGCTCACTTCTTCACAGCCTTCTCCCTGACTCATTGCATTAACAACGCGGGAAATATTTGAAGGCCGCATTCCAACATCAACCAGATTGGTCATAATGCTTCTGCTAATTTTTGAACGATGATTCTGGTGAGAGTAATGGTGATGTACCTTATCCGGGCTTGACAATTCGTGTGAATGAGTATCAACAAATTTTGTGATAACCCAATGTCTTTTGTCCAAAAAAAAACGAAGACAGATATGCATCTCAGCAGGACAAGCTACTCTAGTGTTAACTCGATGATGCACTGTAAGCCCCTCTTGTCTTTTGTCACACAACTTCTTCAGACCTTCCTTGTTGCAGCAGCAAAATTTTCTGCAAATAATCTCATAAGGAGGCTTCAATGACTTATATGTACCTTTTCTTCTCACGCTAAAACCTCTATTCCTTGCAAAACAATTGTAGAAATTGTATGCTTCCATATCCGACAGGAACTGTTTCCCTATAAACTTATCTGAGCTTCCAGATATTTCTCCATGTGCATTCATATCCTACAAAAAACAATTACACGAATTAAATGAATATAAATATTTTTTAGATATCACTATAATATAAAATATAATTTATATAAATGCGACCAAGGTCGCATAAGAGATAAAAACTATGTTACTTCTTATTAAAATACTGCGACCAAGGTCGCAGTTATCCGTATGAGAAGAAATCAATATTACTTCTTACTAAAGACTGCGACCTAAGTCGCAGTAAATAAAAAATAAGATTTCACATACGACATGAAATCTATAATACTCCTTTATTGAAGACTGCGACCTAAGACGCAGTTATACGTATGTGAAGAAATCTATATTACTCCTTACTAAATACTGCGACTTAAGTCGCAGTTATCCGTATGTGAAGAAATCTATATTACTCCTTACCAAAGACTGCGACTTAAGTCGCAGTTACCCGTATGTGACGAAAGCTATATTACTCCTTACAAAAGACTGCGACCTAAGACGCATACCCAAAAAAAAGATTTCACAGCAGGAGATTATTTTCAAATAAGATTGCGACCGAATATTAAAACGGTCGCATTTCTGAAACTTTAAATCATTTGTAATAGGTCGCAGTACCTCATAGACTTAAAGAGAAAAATTCAATATTTAAGAAATTGTTTTTAAAAAAATGAAACAATTAAAACCTGTTGATCGGCATGCAAAGATGTCAACCCTTCAAGATTTTCAATATTCTGAGAGAAAGTAGAACCAGATGCAATATCTTCCATATTTAGATCGCCAGTAGACTGCTCAGACGTCGACATTTAATATTTTGGAGAAAAAATTGATCTGAAAAGATTTTATATTTTCAGAAAAAAGTTTAACGCAGGTTGAAAAGGAGAAACTAGATCTTTCAAAAAGAGGTAAGGAAATAGGGGGAAAAGTAATTTATATAGAATAACCTAAAACCTATAAAGAGCGGCAAAAAATAATAATAAACAATAAGGAAGGTTACCGAAAGAGTTGCTTTTCATAATGGGTATTTGGTAATTTAACTTCTTCCTAAAAGCGTGCCGCGAGTCAGTGAAGTGACAAATTGAGCCACGTCACCGCAGGCTGAGAGAGTACTCTCAGCCCGCAGGCTGATATACATTTTTCTGTATATATATATATATATATATATATATATATATATATATATATATATATATATATATATATATATATATATATATATAGTGAGTTGATCTCCTAAGAACGGTTCTCACGAATTCATGTGAGAACTTTCACGTGGGCCGTCAGATCTGAAAGAGATCTAGTTTTATTTGCTTTGATCTATCAAATCCGACGACCCACGTGAAAGTTCTCACAGAAATTCGTGAGAACCGTTCTTAGAGGATCAGCTCCCTATATATATATATATATATATATATATATATATATATATATATATATATATATATATATATATATATATATATATATATATATATATATATATATATATATATATATATATATGGGGTATCTGTACCTCAGTCGGCGGTGACGTGGCCAAATCTAGGCCACATATCGTGGCAAAATGTAGGCGCTAAAAAAACCAAAAAAATCCCGCCTATAGAATCGTAAATGAAGTTGACTAAAGTAACCCCATTTTTACTTCTAACCTAGCAAAAGCTCATCCACAACAAAATTTTACCGAAAAATTTGTAATTTACAGAGAAATTTTCGTTGAATTTATCTGCAGTTATAAATTTTCTAATGCTACTACATCGAAAATATAAAGAGAAAAAAAAGATTGGATCAAGATGATGAGGAAAAAAACAGCAGCAGTAAAAAGTAAAAAACATGCGTGAAACTAAAAAAATTGGTTGTAATATATAATTTTTTTATTGTTTAATTTCGTTTTATTTCAATTCATATAGGTTTAATAAAAGAAACTGAAATGAATAGAAAAATGAAATTTGATGCGGAGCAGCCGTATATTTTTTTTGTATTATAAATGTACAGTGTAAAAAAAATAATGAAATACAATGGTTAATGATTTATTTTGCAGATATTTTATAAATCTGATATTCTCGTAACTGTCACAGTATTTGCAGATTGGTTGGATAATATTTCTTATATTTTTTAATGAACTGCGACTATGATCGGTGTTGGTACTAAAATATTTATTCTCAATGTATATTATAAATGAGAATAAGGTCGCAATACACATACATTCAAAAATATAATTAAAAAATATATTGGCATAGCGACCATGATCGTAGTCATACTATAACAAAACTTTCAATCTTATATCACGAGTGCGGTCCTAACCGCAGACCTTTTAGCAATGCGACCATGGTCGCAGACTTAATATAATATAACTTCTAATCTTATACCACGACTGTGACCCTAGTCACATTCCTTATTCGCATAAAAAAAATAGACGAAACATGCTATCATTCAGCACTGCGACTACAGTCGCAGTTCTTATTCGCATGCTATATGTAACAGAATTTTAATCGTTTATAAAATGCAACAAAAGTCGCAGTCCTAGCAACAATTAGACTTAACAAAGAAGATTAGCTTTGTGACCGTGAGAACAGTCCGCGTATATCACATCTTATAAAATATTATATTAATTACTCTGACCTAATTGAAGTAATTAATATCCTATCTACCATGATATAGCAACAGTCTCGAAAAAGAGGTGCACTAAAATTAATCTCGATAAAGGAAAGATGTGCACCATACGAAATCAAAATATATAGAAAAAATATTTATAAAAAGCTAATTTGTAGTTTACATAATAAACCTCTGAAAAAAAAAAAGAAACTCTTTGAATTCTCCCTGCCATAACTACTTTAATTAAATATTTAATTTCTTTATATCACTTCTTCGATTACTCAACCGTCACCTATAACACTTATTATTACTATTCAGGTGTTTCATAGTATTGGCCTTTTTTATAGTGCTTGTAACTAATATATTATCTTGTATCTAAAAAAGATATTTGTGCTCTTCTTTTTCAATTTGATTTTCAACCTTCCTAAAATAATTCATTCTTGAATCATGTCTTCCCCACCTTCTTCCTCTGAACACTCAGATTTCAACTTCAAACATTCTCCCACCGGTCCTTTTTCTTCAGGGAATTCTAGTGAATCTGATAGCGGTCTGGACTTCACTCTTTTTAACTATCTCACTACATCAAATAATGTTTTATCTGATCCTTCTCTTCTTGAGGATGATAAAGTTTTCATGTGGCCTAGTAAGGAGAAACTTAACTATCTCACTACATCAAAAAATATTTATAAAAAGCTAATTTGTAGTTTACATAATAAACCTCTGAAAAAAAAAGAAACTCTTTGAATTCTCCCTGCCATAACTACTTTAATTAAATATTTAATTTCTTTATATCACTTCTTCGAATACTCAACCGTCACCTATAACACTTATTATTACTATTCAGGTGTTTCATAGTATTGGCCTTTTTTATAGTGCTTGTAACTAATATATTATCTTGTATCTAAAAAAGATATTTGTGCTCTTCTTTTTCAATTTGATTTTCAACCTTCCTAAAATAATTCATTCTTGAATCATGTCTTCCCCACCTTCTTCCTCTGAACACTCAGATTTCAACTTCAAACATTCTCCCACCGGTCCTTTTTCTTCAGGGAATTCTAGTGAATCTAATAGCAGTCTGGACTTCACTCTTTTTAACTATCTCACTACATCAAATAATGTTTTATCTGATCCTTCTCTTCTTGAGGATGATAAAGTTTTCATGTGGCCTAGTAAGGAGAAACTTATTCTTCTGCCACTTTACAAAGACATGCTTGATGAAAGCATATCCTCTGATGTTGACGGCGCGCTTTCTTTGAGCATATCTTTTGCAGGTTCTTCTCGACACGGATCGAAAAAAGAAATTGATACAGACGATCCACTCTGGGAGTTCATCAACGAACCAAAGTATCCTCAAAAAGAGAAAAAAAGTAAGAGGACAGCGAGCCGGTAGACGAGGGAGAAGATAAGGAAAGAAATAATGAATAGAAAGACGAAGAGAATGAAGACGATAAATCTGTTTATGATGGTGATGACGACGAGAAATAGGATTTTCTGCTCTTCTAATATTCACCTTATTTTTGTCTTCTTTTAAGAGCTTTTAATGCTCTTTTTTTGTAAGGTCTCTTTATCATATTATATTATAAATAAAATTTACTTCTATCTGAAAAATGATCTTCCATATTTTTAAAATACATGTAAAGTATGTTTCTTTCATGCATCGCAGTAATCACAGACTTCTGAGTGGTTTCCTTAATACTGCTACAATGGTCGCAGATCTAATATATTGCATGCAAATATTGTTATCATACGTTAAGAAATATAATGATTTACTAAAGAAAAATATAAGTCTTTTATTAAGAAATTAATTATGTTCGCACTCTGTGATTATAAATAAATAGCTATGATTTTTGCATCTCAACTGCGACTATGATCGCAATATTCAGATAATAATTACTCTCAACTAAAAAAACTACGATTATGATTGCAATCCATAAATAAGTATATTTATACATGAAACTGCGACCATGGTCGCACTCCTTATAAAAATAGTTTCGTGTGCATTCAATTAAGTTAAAAACAGCGATCATGGTCGCAGTTCAAAGTTAATTATATAAACAGATGATATTGTATCATGATCGCAATCCTCTCAAATCAGTATATTTCACTGTATATCACAAATTAAAAAACTATGACTATGGACGCAATGTGTAACACAAATATAAAGTTCTTCTCATGCATGAAAAGAGACAACAGTCACAATGAAGAACAAATATATAAAATCATAAGTAAATTACGACTATAGTCACAGTGCTTATTCACCGTTTTTACATTTAATTAGTAAAAAAATCATCCATAACATGCTATCGTTAAGCACTGCAACCATAGTCGCAGTCCTTATTCGCATGCAATATGTAAAAATAATTTTGATCGTTTATACGTGGCATGCGAATAAGTAAACTACGACTATGTTCGCAATCAATAAAATTCTTACAGATCATATCAAAAAATTCTGCAAAAATTAATTTATTTATATATAAATTAAGCACAAAAAAATTGACATGTTTATGAGTTTCACATGATACAATCCTATATATAATTGTAGACTGCGATAAAGGTCGCTTTTAAAACTATTGAGAAATTATTTTACTGACCACTAAGAGCTTAGTCGCATGCTTGAAATCAATAATATCTGCGTATAAAAAAAATTGTTTCGTATTTTGATGAAGTTGCACTTGAAGAGACTTGATTTATATTCAGTTGGTCGCAGTTATAAAGATAACTGTAACAATATTGACTAAGGTCAGAAATATAAAAAAATAATAAACTATAAAATATATTATCTTTTACTGCAGGGGCATTTAGTAATTTTAGCTGTTCCAATAGGCGGGTCGTCCTTATTAGTGTGGCTAAAAAGATTTGAGTCCGAATCCTCCCACTCAAATTCAACCCTCCAACATTCAAATACAAAATCCACTCCGTTAAAATTGATCTATATTATTTCAGTATGTATAAACCAAAAATCAAGTATTTTGAATACTTTTTGCCCATGCATCAAGTGTGGGGAAAAATTAGTTTGTAGGGTTTTTAAATGTTTAGATCATAATGAAATGTTTGAATTTGTATATCTAAAGACATATATCTAACCAACTTATTACCTTTGGCCGTCCATTTTGCGTCGCTTGATGGATGGGCAAAAAGTATTCATAACACTTGATTTTTGATTTATAAATACTTAAAATAATATAGATCAATTTCAATAGAGTGAATCTTATATTCGAATATCAGAGGGTTGAATTTGAGTGTGAAAAATTTGACCTCAAATCATTTTGAAAGGACACAAGTCTATGTATATATTTTTCTTTCTTTTGCTTCGCTGTTACAAGACTATAGCCACTTCCGCTTCTACGCTGGCATTTTGTAACGGTCCCAGTTTTCATAATATTCCCATATACATAAACATTAAATTGATCCACAGATTTTCATCACCATCTCCAAATTTCTTGAAAATTTTGGCAGCACTTCCTCTGTAATACAGAGTCTACTTGATACATTGACATAAACAATTCTATATTCCTCATCAACCAGATATGTATAAACAATATTCCATGCAATGGTATATCACAATTTCGGCTTGACATCACCTACTTAACTTCTCACACATTTATCATATGGATACAACGCAAGATAACAAATCAAGGACTTACTTAAGAATAATCTCTTTGGTATCACCATCTAACACAAGCCAACCCAAGATGATACCCATAAGAGCTCATACACAAGTCTACATATATACATCATCTCTATGTACATGCATATAACCACATTACTTAATTACAAATCAATATAGAAGCTTGATAGGCCCACACAATGAATGTTGTGCACCCTTTCAGTACCCTACTCTTGTCTTTAACTGCTATTTATCCCTGGCTTGCCCTGAAAAACATGAAGCTATGGGTGGGTGAGCTCGATAGCTCAGTGAGTGGAGTCAATTTCATTCATAAAATGTAGCATAGCATTAACGATGTATAATATTCATGATACATGAAATAAGATGAATATGGCACATGAAGTATGTGATAATGAATAATTCTTCCTGATTGGAATTTACTTCCAGCTATTATTGATAGATGCACACATGACCAGTATCAGGTGTCTCCACTACCAAATACAATAACACATCAACATACCCTTAGTGTCACACACTCACACACACACATATACATCAAGTATAGCCATTTATTCTTAGTCATTTGTAAGATACAAATATAAGCATATCATAGCACCGTCTTCGTACTCCGCCCGTGCAATACGGGTCCCTTCCTCCCAATTTGATAATCATGGCACCGTCTTCGCACTCCGCCCGTGCACTACGGGTCCCTTCCTCCTAATATAATGTATATGGCACCGTCTTCGCACTCCGCCCGTGAAATACGGGTCCCTTCCTCCTCAATAAGGTATATGTACATATACATCGAATTACACACAAAATCGGCACATCAATTTCATAAGGCTCATGTACGAAGCACATCATTTCATATATGGAATGATACTCTCAATTAGTACTTGCCCGTTACCATATATTCTTATGCAAAATTCGCATCATTGTCTTAGCCAAGCATATCACATATATATATATATATATGTACAAAATCAAATCGCATACACTAATCACATTCATGTCAACCATAATGAATTCTATTCCGTAACATGCATGTCAATGCCATTGTACACCATACCTCAAAATGCAAGCCGCATATGAAATTAGGTAAAATGCTAAATCAAACAAACTACTATCCATATTTGCAATTCGGTATAATACGATCCAATTTATTTAAAAACCCCACTCACCTTCAAGTTGAGCATTCACAAGGGTTTCGTACCGAGCATCGCTTCGTGTTTCCTTTCCGGATAACCATATCGGACACCGACATGCCAACCCCCCTATTTGATAGTAGCAACAACATCACACATATAACTCTTAGATGAATATCAAGTGAATTACAATGTTCTTGTAGAAGAGACTTATTTGATAATTACGTATTGCTAGCCTCTTGCCCTTGAAAGTATTCCAACATGATTATCATGGCTATTTCACGGTTTCTAATACAATGATATGTTTCTAATTAATACTTTTCATGGAGTCTAATACCCAACCCCAATTTTTACTATTAAAGCAATATTACATAGCCACATTCTATTAAGATATTCTTGCCCACAATATTCATTTAATTAATAACTTTACCCAACAAGTTCTCACCTTCATTCGGAGAGTTCTTCACCAATCTTTTAGCTTCTACATGGTCCAAAACAATGATCCTATACAAGAGATCATCAAGATATCTTTTAATACTAGATTCATCAATATCCTTGAAGGTTAATACTATCTATATACAATTTTTCTTCTAAAAATTCAGATCAGAATTTAATCAAAGGCTAAGATAAACTTACCTCAAAAATTCAGATCTAGGGCTGAATTTCACTTCCCCAAAACATGGGTTTTTCCATAGGGAAAGCTCCCTTTTCCCTCTCCGGCCAACGGAGGTTCCCCCCCCGAAACCAGGCCGGCCGCGGCCTGGTTCTGCTGCGCGCGAGCGGCTGCGCGCGGCCGCGTGGTGGCGCGCGGTCGCGAGCCCCACCCCCAGCTCCGGCTGGGGGTTCAACTGGAAGAAAGAGAGAGAGAGTTGGAGGGAGGAGATCTAGGGTTTCATTTGGGAGAGAAGAGTTTTTACAGAGAGGAGAGAAACTCTCCCCTCAGATCTCAACGTAAGGAAAGGTATTTTTACATAGAGGCCCTCCAAAAACTTAGTCATTACAAAATAACACTTCCACTAAGTTGCCACTTGGCCAAAGTTAGGATCAAAATGATCCTAGCCCTACATCTCATCTCTCCATGCACACCTAATCCCTCCATTAACATGTATTTTGATTAACAATAGGTATGGTTGGTGGGGTTAAGTATATACCATGTATAAAGCTATTTTCATGTATTTCAATATGTGACACATTATACATACATGGTTATTCCTTACATAAATCCTAAATGTATTTACATCTCACACACTTGTGATAATTTATTGACACCAATTTCTCACTTTGGTCATCAAGGAAAAATAATTATATAAATATATATATCAAGGTTTTGCATTCTGCAACACTAATTCATGATTAAAATACGCCGAATATTATAGTTATCAATCCCAATTATCCGGCATTAACTCAAGGCTGAGAATTAAATATTCTTTAGGAAAAGAAATAAATAATAAAAATTTTGGGATGTTACATTCTACCCTCCTTAAGAAAGTTTCGTGCTCGAAACTTATTGCTATAGGAATAAGGTAGGGTTAAATATTTGAAATTTTATCTTCCGGCTCTATGTAGCTTTTACAACTTTATATTTACACGTCTTAACATCTGCACAGGTTTCTAACTGTGGAATATATCCCTTTTGAATTTCAGGTCAACTCTTGTTGTTTTTTTTTTTTTTTGAACATTGGCAGTTCAAAACTTTCAGGTTATGCAAGGAATACATAAAAAAAAATCTATTATGAATTAGAACAAGGATTCAATCCTTCACACACAGATGTTGCTGACTGCCTACATGCTTGATATAATAATTTTACTTCCTAACTTACGGTTGTTCGTTTAAAACAATTTCCCATTTTATTTAAGGTCAAATCCCTTCTTAACATCAATCTTGGCCTTAGAACTATGAATTTCTGAATTTCTGATGGTGAAGTCAATTGATATTAACAGCTCCAATCTAAACTTGATATTCGATTGGTCTAAAGTATTATGGATTTAAACTACTTTTTCTGTCCGATTTGTGTCACGACTATATCGGATATGCCTTAATAACAACTACAATTTCTAGAGAACTCCCATATTAAATCCTGGGTCATGAGAAGTGGGTGAGTTAGAGTCTCAATATTTCATCTCTCTGCTCTAGTATAATATCTTCGACTTGCAGACTCTACGGCTTTACTGTCATCAGAGAAATACTTTTCATTTTTTTCTAATTACTATACTTTGTAGACTAGAACTTGCATCAGTTCTTCCACAAAATATATATCTGTCTTGATCCAACAAAATAGATAACAAAAACTCAAAATCTCAGTGGCTTCAATTTACTAGACTGATTATCATTTAATACTTTATTGACTGGACGAAATTAATTCAATCAAAGAGAGCTAAAATCATGCCATCCATCCCCTTATTCATTAAACTGAACATGTGGCAATCAATTTTAACTCGTAGGATGTGCTCCTACGGATTTGTAATGATTTACAAAAGATGTATCATTGCTTTACAGTCTTATTCAAGAATTATCACATAATTTATGAGGAACCAAAACGGACTTACAATCCTTCTTTTACAGATGACACAGAGTATTGTAATATTACAGCAACTGTAACACTCTACTTTATGCTCGTTGTTTTCTAAAATATCAAGAATCCGCTCTAAATCATGATAAATTCCAATTCTAACATAAATATGCATTACCAAGTTTCATTATTCAGAGTATATTTCTGGTGGTAAAGTTAATCGATATTTAACAGGTCCAATTTGATTCGTTGAATCAAATAGTTACATACATCAGAGATCTCAATTTGCTTTTCCCTACGACTTGAGTTGTCCCAAGAATATGTTGAGAAATGCCAGAGTCATTATTTTAGGACAATTCATATCTGCCATAAAAATTTCCATTCTTCACCATTATTCGAATTTCTTCAAAAATTTCCTGAACTATGATGATTATGATTTTTGAGACTTTAACTATCTAAGGATTATTTCATGCTTCCCATTTAACATCTTTAATCTATCGCATTTAACATCTTCTTGACATTACGAAGCCATCCCTCTTTGTTTGCAAGAGGTGAGAAGTTGACCCTGAATTATCTCGTAACTTTATATTTAACTTCATTACTAATCAACAGCATAGGTTTCGCACCCTATCATACGCTCGAAGAATAAGTTATAATCACTGATATCATTATCCGCATTAGAGAGCATAATGTATCCCATTTTAATTTCCCAAATTTCGAAAGAATTACACTGCGTAAATAATAACTACTCATGTCACAGGTACATCCCTGCATAAAATTCACAATAAGTTACAATTATTGTTTTCTTGAATGTTATTATTTAATCAGGTCTCGTCTAGTGAACCCAAACACTACTTCGTTATCTGACATGATATAACTTAGTGTAATATCTATGATAGTTGCAACTTGCGGTGAGCACCTAACTGGAATCTGTATACACTAATTGGTTGGGACAGAAGATAAGAATTTCTTATTTATCAAAATGATTCACCCAACTGAAAAGCCTCTTACTTAAGTGCAACTTTTAAATCTTTGATATGGATCTGTATAATATTACCATGCAAGATTGTCTCACGATGTAACTTGCTTCTCAAATTTCACATACAATGATCATGCCACTGTACATACAAAATAATTGACATTCATACTATCAGTCCCTCAGCATACAGGTGGACTTACAATTATATCCACAAGTATGCATTAACCGACTTATTAAACACTAGGGTACATATGATTCTGTTTCTAGATTCTTCAAAAATATCATCCTCTCTTCATTTCATATACACACAGTATAAATTATCCTTATATAAGGATGCTCTTCAAAGAGTATTAAAATCCATAATCCTTTCAGTATGACATATCCCTTATATTCTCGTATCTGAGACTTTGGTTATCCCACAATCCAGATTCTTAATAAGGTTCTTCTGCTCCGATTAATCTTGATTTGCCTGATATTTTAATTACTTTCATATTCCAGTGTCCCATATCACCGGCAGTTCATAATGAGGGCCCGCACCCCCAATAGAACACATTCGAATCAAGGCACGCGGGTATGCCCTCATTCGAACGTATGAAAATAATCAATATCTGCACTTCGAGATCAATTATACACGTCAGAACCGACTATCCTCTTTGGAATACTCATATACACTCACGCTATCAATCAAACAATACACACATACATACATACATATTAGTCCTATGGATCAATCCCGATGTATAACTAACAATTCTAGATCACATTCCTATGCCTACACTTTCTAGGCCCTATATCTCAGCTTCTAAACCTTGGCTCTGATACCAACTGTAACGGTCCAAGTTTTCATAATATTCTCATATACATAAACATTAAATTGATCCACAGATTTTCATCACCATCTCCAAATTTCTTGAAAATTTTGGCAGCACTTCCTCTGTAATACAGAGTCTACTTGATACATTGACATAAACAATTCTATATTCCTCATCAACCAGATATGTATAAACAATATTCCATGCAATGGTATATCTCAATTTCGGCTTGACATCGCCTACTTAACATCTCACACATTTATCATATGGATACAACGCAAGATAACAAATCAAGGACTTACTTAAGAATAATCTCTTTGGTATCACCATCTAACACAAGCCAACCCAAGATGATACCCATAAGAGCTCATACACAAGTCTACATATATACATCATCTCTATGTACATGCATATAACCACATTACTTAATTACAAATCAATATAGAAGCTTGATAGGCCCACACAATGAATGTTGTGCACCCTTTCAGTACCCTACTCTTGTCTTTAGCTGCTATTTATCCCTGGCTTGCCCTGAAAAACATGAAGCTATGGGTGGGTGAGCTCGACAGCTCAGTGAGTGGAGTCAATTTCATTCATAAAATGTAGCATAGCATTAACGATGTATAGTATTCATGATACATGAAATAAGATGAATATGGCACATGAAGTATGTGATAATGAATAATTCTTCCTGATTGGAATTTACTTCCAGCTATTATTGATAGATGCACACATGACCAGTATCAGGTGTCTCCACTACCAAATACAATAACACATCAACATACCCTTAGTGTCACACACTCACACACACATATACATCAAGTATAGCCATTTATTCTTAGTCATTTGTAAGATACAAATATAAGCATATCATAGCACCGTCTTCGTACTCCGCCCGTGCAATACGGGTCCCTTCCTCCCAATTTGATAATCATGGCACCGTCTTCGCACTCCGCCCGTGCACTACGGGTCCCTTCCTCCTAATATAATGTATATGGCACCGTCTTCGCACTCCGCCCGTGAAATACGGGTCCCTTCCTCCTCAATAAGGTATATGTACACATACATCGAATTACACACAAAATCGGCACATCAATTTCATAAGGCTCATGTACGAAGCACATCATTTCATATATGGAATGATACTCTCAATTAGTACTTGCCCGTTACCATATATTCTTATGCAAAATTCGCATCATTGTCTTAGCCAAGCATATCACATATATATATATATATATGTACAAAATCAAATCGCATACACTAATCACATTTATGTCAACCATAATGAATTCTATTCCGTAACATGCATGTCAATGCCATTGTACACCATACCTCAAAATGCAAGCCGCATATGAAATTAGGTAAAATGCAAAATCAAACAAACTACTATCCATATTTGCAATTCGGTATAATACGATCCAATTTATTTAAAAACCCCACTCACCTTCAAGTTGAGCATTCACAAGGGTTTCGTACCGAGCATCGCTTCGTGTTTCCTTTCCGGATAACCACATCGGACACCGACATGCCAATCCCCCTATTTGATAGTAGCAACAACATCACACATATAACTCTTAGATGAATATCAAGTGAATTACAATGTTCTTGTAGAAGAGACTTATTTGATAATTACGTATTGCTAGCCTCTTGCCCTTGAAAGTATTCCAACATGATTATCATGGCTATTTCACGGTTTCTAATACAATGATATGTTTCTAATTAATACTTTTCATGGAGTCCAATACCCAACCCCAATTTTTACTATTAAAGCAATATTACATAGCCACATTCTATTAAGATATTCTTGCCCACAATATTCATTTAATTAATAACTTTACCCAACAAGTTCTCACCTTCATTCGGAGAGTTCTTCACCAATCTTTTAGCTTCTACATGGTCCAAAACAATGATCCTATACAAGAGATCATCAAGATATCTTTTAATACTAGATTCATCAATATCCTTGAAGGTTAATACTATCTATATACAATTTTTCTTCTAAAAATTCAGATCAGAATTTAATCAAAGGCTAAGATAAACTTACCTCAAAAATTCAGATCTAGGGCTGAATTTCACTTCCCCAAAACATAGGTTTTTCCATAGGGAAAGCTCCCTTTTCCCTCTCCGGCCAACGGAGGTTTCCCCCCCCCCCGAAACCAGGCCGGCCGCGGCCTGGTTCTGCTGCGCGCGCGCGGCTGCGCGCGGCCGCGTGGTGGCGCGCGGTCGCGAGCCCCACCCCCAGCTCCGGCTGGGGGTTCAACTAGAAGAAAGAGAGAGAGAGTTGGAGGGAGGAGATCTAGGGTTTCATTTGGGAGAGAAGAGTTTTTACAGAGAGGAGAGAAACTCTCCCCTCAGATCTCAACGTAAGGAAAGGTATTTTTACATAGAGGCCCTCCAAAAACTTAGTCATTACAAAATAACACTTCCACTAAGTTGCCACTTGGCCAAAGCTAGGATCAAAATGATCCTAGCCCTACATCTCATCTCTCCATGCACACCTAACCCCTCCATTAACATGTATTTTGATTAACAATAGGTATGGTTGGTGGGGTTAAGTATATACCATGTATAAAGCTATTTTCATGTATTTCAATATGTGACACATTATACATACATGGTTATTCCTTACATAAATCCTAAATGTATTTACATCTCACACACTTGTGATAATTTATTGACACCAATTTCTCACTTTGGTCATCAAGGAAAAATAATTATATAAATATATATCAAGGTTTTGCATTCTGCAACACTAATTCATGATTAAAATACGCCGAATATTATAGTTATCAATCCCAATTATCCGGTATTAACTCAAGGCTGAGAATTAAATATTCTTTAAGAAAAGAAATAAATAATAAAAATTTCGGGATGTTACACATTTTGTGGCAACCCACCGCATGCACGTGAGCTCGGTGGCTAGAGGAACTGAAGGCTGAGGTGCTGCCACGTGTACAGGGCCGGGGACTGGATTATCACAAGGCGACCCTTCACAAAACTAATCAATTTTTTTTTAATTTTTTTTAAAGGAAAGAACGGGATCTCAAAATTGAAAACTCTGTTCCAATATTTAGATATACAGAAATAGTTCTCTGATACGTCCAGATGCATTCGTGTTTGAATAAAAGTGTATAATTTTTTTATGATTTTAAAAAGACGCTAATGCTACACAAAATATTAACAAATCTTGAAGTTTTGGTTCTTGACAAATCACAGAGAACCAAAAGTAAAATTGCATCCGTTTGGTTGCACGAAATAGATACAAATCACTGAAATCCCATCCAACAATATTGAAATACAAAGAGATTTTGTTTGGTTTGATGCACATGAAATGATGAAAATAGGGCACTTGTTCAAATAAATCATAAATAACCCCAAATTTCTTGTTTGGTATTTTTAATGCAATATTTGTTTTCCCAAGAGAAAATATAAAAGCTGAAAAGACACCTAGAGGGGGGGTGAATAGGTGTTAGTGCTAATTTAAAACTAAATGCAAAACTAAGTGCGCTAAAAACGGAAGCTAATGCAAATTATGCACAAACTAATACAATACAACAAGTGTAGCCGAATTCCCCTTGCGAGGCTCTGGACTAACTCCTCTTGATTCCCCTTGAAATGGGTTGAGGCGCTATGTGAAGCTCTTGTTGGATGAGTATAAGTTAGGCGCACACACACAAGCAATCCAAGCAATGTGCACACACAATCAAGCCAAGCAATCAAGGATATAGCAATATGAAATAATGCAAGGCAACACAAGCAAAATGATATGGCAATATGAATTATGCTCAACACAAGCAAATATGATATGATGATATGAAGTATGATGCTTTGCACAAATAAATGAGAGAGAGTTAAAGAGACAAGTGAAGCAAACACAAACACAACGATATGTTTCGAGGTTCGAGCACCTTGCTCTACATCCCCGCCTACACCACCGTGTAGGATTTCCAATCCACTATCTCCCACCGAGGGAACCTCTACCGAAGAGGATTTGTTACAACTCTAGGAGTACCAAACTCCTCTCTCAAACAACCACCTCACAACCGAGGGGTTAGGCCCGTAGCCAAATACAACAACCAACCAACAACCACCTCTACCGAAGAGGCTCACAACCAACACAATCACCTCTACCTAAGAGGGATCCAAACCAATACCACTCCGATCACCTCTACCGAAGAGGGATTCACAAAAGCAAGGAGGGTTTACAATAAGTGGTTACAAAGACCACAAACACAATCTTTCTTTCTTTTCTCTTTTCTTTTTCCACAAAAACAAGATCCTAATAGATTAGGATAGGTGATAGCTCAAGTGTGGAAACTAGGTGTTTTTGAAAACAAGCAACAAAGAAAAACTACTTGGAAATCTCTTGTAAAAGATAGAAAGTGAAAGATCAAATCAAAATCCCAAAACCTAGTTTTCTTTGATTTTCCAAAAACCCAAAACAATAAAGATTAAAATCTTTTTAGCACTTAAACTCTTTTAAAAACTTGTTTAAAAACTAGAGAGACACAGAAATTTTTCTCCTTAAAAACCTTGGCCAAAATCCCAAAGAGATGGGGTTTATATAGGCCAAATAGAAAACTAGCCGTTAGGCTGACGTGTCAGCCTGACTGGCCTAACGGTCGACCGGCCGGTCGACCGTCCAACGGTCATATTTTGACCCGTTGGAACCTCCGGTCGACCGCCCGGTCGACCGAAACAAACAGAGAGCAGAGCTCTCTGCAACGGTCGACCGTCCGGGACTAAACGTACCGACATGTCTCTCCCATGTGGGAAGGAGTATGTACAAATGTTAGATCAAAGATTAAACGAGCTGAGGATATTTAAAACCCTGAGGAAATGATTATATTGTTGAGCATAATGCGAATAAATAATCTCACATTGATTAAATTTAGAGATGATCTTGAATATATAAGTATTTGAGATACTTCATTTAATTAAATGGTTAACCTTTTAGGATGGTGCCCCAAGCTTTATAAGTGTTATCAGAGCCATGTCTTAGACTTTAATTCGAACTTAAAAGATCCACAGGGATAGACACTGGGCCCAGGCCATTGCCCTGTGGGACAGGGAAATTGCCGGCGGGTAAGCTGGCTGGCTTCTTTCTCTCCTGTGATGACAGGGAAGTCCGAAATAGGCTGTGACTCTTTGTCCGAAGGGGATTGTTGAGCATAATGTGGATAAATAGTCTCACATCAATTAAACTTAGGGATAGATTTGGATGTGTATAAGTATTTGGGTGACTCTTATCTTTTTTTTCCCACCATAATTCAAGATCCAATTGTAGATTATGATCTTTACTGCGAAAGATATATGTCCGTAAAAAATTATATGGTTTAGATTATATAATGATCACATTTGTCCTGTTGGAGAGAAAATCATTGATTTTACAGCTAATTGATGTATAAATAAAAGATATCAGAGGCTTATAATATTTCATCTATATACATTCCAACACTTGAAGATTAGCTTAAATAATTCAATTTTTTGAAATATGATGAAAACATAGAGTTTTGCTTGCACCAATTTTCTCTTATGATTACTGACCTCCAGTTTTCTTAATTTTTAATCAAGTAGCTATTATAAAATAAATCTGTACTGTTTAATTTTATAAATTATTTAAATGAGATAAGTGTTAATATTCATTGAATAGAATATTCTAGAAATTAATCAGTTCAAAGGAGTTTTTATTAAAACGGACGTTTATATAATTAGAACCCTAATGAAAAGTGAATTATGATTTAAAACTCGAATAGGATTAGAAATCTTGATAGTCTAAATACATTCTAGGACGACACAGTACTCACAATACAAAAAGAAATTCGGTGAGTCGACCAAAAGTAGGGTTTTTGGGGTTCAAGTTGAGGAGAAATTTTTTTGCCATCACAAAGATCCCATGAAGAATAATTGGACTCATAGTGGTAATGAGTATCTAGTGGGAAATCTTAGATCATTGAGAGGTGAATGGACTTCATCTCGCTATTTATTTTGAAAATGAAAGTTTATTTGTAAATAGTGCATTCATTGTTACTAATATGTTATTTATTTATTTATTTTTGTTAATAGAGCCCAACTGGTAATGTCGCCCCCACAAGATTTCGGCCGGTGACCTCGGGGGAGCACACCCCAGGCCTTGGCCAAGGGACCAACTGTGGGGGACATGTTATTTCTTATGAGATGGATCAAAATATGATTCTTTTTCATTGATTTTCTAAAAAACCAATAAGGGAATTGGCCAGTATGGACATTTGATAGTTTCTTTGTCAGTGATTTCGATCTAATTATTAGATTACTTAAACTAGATGTGTCATATAGAGCTAAGGGTAATATTAACAAAGGTGTTGTTTGGCTGTTTGAAAACAAATCAAAGAAAAGGGTGGTGTCAGATTTCAGCTCATTCTGATACACCCCCCCCCACCCCACCCAAAAAAAAAAAAAAAAAAAAAAAAAAAAAAAAAATCCTCTTGTTTGAAAATGTTACTAAAATGAGAAGGATTAGTAAATTCCCCCTCCCTTCTGTTTCGTTGGCTCAGAAAAGAAAGCAAGAGAGGAAATGAGGCGGGGCCCATGAATCTCTCTCTCCGTAGTTCCAAAAATATCGTGGGCTCACGTCTGCATCAGATTTTTGGTCATTTTCAGAGCAATTTGTTCTAAAATTTAATAGCAAATTTTGCTGACGTGATAGCTCTTTTTTTGTCCTCTCCTTTTTTATGAAACAAATACAATTTGTCAAGAAAATTAAGATGGAATCCACAAAATAGTGTCAAAAAAGATCCTTTTTCCTCCACTTACAGGGAGAATAAACATGCCAAAAGATGAGATTACCTCTAGAGGTTGTGGGGATCGCCTCTAGATGACCTTAAATGTGGATGTGACGATACATGGAACTAAGCGCCACACTAAACATAGTGGGGCCACCACTAAATGTTGTGAGGGTCATCTCTAGATTCATGTATCCCACTTCAGTTAACATCTGATATTTTGCTAGTTTATTGACTTTTTTATCCCTCCATATAAGAATTAGAGGATAAAACTTTGGATTATAATATGATTTAGATTTGTTTAATATGGTGTTTTTAATTATGTTTTAATTCCCTCAATAAATTATGTTTTTGTTATTTTTTGCATTTTGTATACTAAAATAATCTTTAAAATTTCACTTTCTGATGATAATGTGATGTTGTTCAACTCATTGACCGTTCAGCTTACACATGGCTATAGCAAATTTTACAGATTTAAATTCGACCTAGTAAATCAAGTAAGAAGATTTTGGATGGATTAACACACATAAATGTAATATCGGCTAAATTACAATAAACAATCATACTTTCTCACTTTTACTAGAAACTATCATTAACTTGTTTTATTACAACTAATTATTATAAGCTTTTCAAAAAATTACTTCCCATATGAAGGCACACAACTAAAAAAAAAGAAATACCAAAACTTATTTTACAGGAAACTACCTGAACTCTAAAATTATAGAAAAATAATGGGAAAAAAAAGGAAAATCATTATCCTTAGCCATATCATGACCTCACAATTAACATTGATATATTTATTTTTGTGTAGCAAAATAATATTTCTCTAAGGGGTTGTTATAAAATTAATGCTAAAATTGATATTAAATCAATGATAAATAATAAAGCATATGCTTTTTAGTACTTCTACTCACTTACATTAATTTTTTTATTAGTTAACGATTAATAGTAAAAGAAAAGAATCTCTCCAAGTGTTACAATAGAATTGTTTGTACATAGTTTTCTTTTAAAAACATAGTAAACTAATATTTTTAAAAAGAAGAAGAGATAGATAACACATAAAATTCTTATTTTTATCATTTACTTATTAATTAAATAACACTATAAATGCATTCTTGATATTTTATATTTTGACTGATATTAAAGTAAAAAAATGAAAAAAAAACCGTGTTTTAAAGAAACACATTCATTATAACACATAGTAAGTTTTTTTTCTAATTTTTTGCAAATTCTATTCTTCTTCTTCCTCAACTCTTCTTCTCCCCCAGCCACCCCCAAACCCAAATAAGAATTTAAATCTTAACTCTCGATCCATCCCAATTCCTCTCACTTTCCAAATTCAAGTTTAAATCCAATGCTTAATTATCATCTCATATCTTCTAACTCTATCCATGATAACGAAGAGAGCTCGAGCCCTCAACGTCATTATTCATATTAAGTCTCCAAAACCACAAAATTAGAGTTCTAATTAGAGTTTATCCCTTCTTTCTCCTCCCCATAATTTTCAAGCTCAAACTCATGTCTGAACTCTAACTCTTTTAATCCATCCCTTTGGCCTCCTCTTTATACCAAATTGAAAAGTGAATATGAAATCTACGCAAACTATGACCAATGATGGACATTGACCCATTACAATCATCATTCAAATCATTATCATTTATGATAATGGTAGAATTCATGGATTGGGTTCGTGTTGCTTCAAATATAAAAAGAGAATAGAGTAAAGGAAAGTATGGTGAGATAAAAGAAGGAAGAGGTGTAGGGAGGATGAAGAGAGGCGGTGCAGGTGGAAGGGGAGGAGGAAGAAGAAGAGGGGGAATTCTTTTAGAGTTTTTTCTATTCTCCCCGATTGTTTTCAGCTTTGAGTTTAGAGTCATTTTTGATCATTGCTTGATTGGAGCAGAACTAATGAGGGCAAAAATGTCCTTGCAACTCATCATTAACATCTAACTAATGGCAATGGATATTGCCACCCCAACAAATGAGAGAGGCCCCCCCAAAAATTACAAGTATGCCATTATTTTTTTTGATGATTCACCCTTGGTGAAAAGTCCAAAGTGCCCCTTTCTTCCTCCTCCTTATTTCTTTCTTCCTCCTTCTTCTGATTTCCCTCCGTCTTCTCCGGCGACCCAAACTCCCCCTCCTCCTTCCCTCTTTCGTCTCCCCCTCGCTCCCCCTCCCATCCCTGGCCTTACCATCTCCCCCTCTCCTCTCCCCAGCCCTCCCCCGCTCCCCCTTCCACGATGAACCCTCTCCTCCTTCCCCCGCTCCCCCTCTACTCCTTCTCCCCCTCCCTTCCCCACCTCCACCTCGCCCTCCCCCACTCCCACTTCCATGGGGAACCCCATCCCACTTCCCCATCCCCTCCTCCTCCCCTCCCGTCCACCTCTCCTGTCTTTCTCCGCTCCCCCTCCCCAGCCTCCCACCATCCCCTGCCTCCATCAGTTCGGTCAGATTTTGGCTGAACAGATAGAGCTCTGTTCGACCAGATCCAACCGAACAGACACCTGTTTGTTCGGCCAAAGTCTGGCAGAACAAATAGGGACAAGGGGCGGGGGGCCGGGAAAGGATAAGGTAGCGGGGGAGGCTGAGGAGAAGAGGGAGGGGGAGGGGTTCACCAGCAAGGGGGTAGGGGCTTCACTGGGGGAAGAGGGAGGGATTCGCTAGAGGAAAAGGGGGGGAGGAGGAAGGGGAGAGGGGTTCGCCGGAGGAGGATCGCCGGGGGAAGGGAGGTGGTTCGCCATGGGAAGGGTTCGCCAGAGGGGGAGGTGGTTCGCCGTGAGGGAGGGTTCACTGGCGATGGGTTCGCTGGCGAGGGGGAAGAGGAGGAGGAGAAGAAAAAAATGACATTTTGGCCATTTTAGAAATTTTTGGGAGGCCTTTATCAATTTTTGAGATGCCTTAATCCGTTGGGGCCTTTATCAATTTTGGGGGTGGCAATATCAATTCCCCTAACTTACAGATAATATATTTTAAAAAAATTTGTGGTACTTAGTTGAATAAAATAAGTTAATAGTAGTTTCGTGTAAAAGTTAGATAGTTCACTTCTTGATATTGGGGATTGCTTGATGCAATCAATAAAGTTAAAAGATTTTCTTTTATTCACTAATTTTCTATTTTTATGTGGATGAGAAGCATGGGAATAAATTTGTATTGAGAGATATACGTTATTTTGAGACAATATTAGATTATATATATTTTAAAATTTGTTTTTCTTTAAAGTTAAATGAGAGTCAATAGTTTTTATATTTCAATATTTTGTTTATTGCTCTGAATATGTTTTGACAAGTTTAGCATGTAATTTTCCCAACCTATGCTGCATGTTTACAAGGAGAGGTCACTCAGCTAGTGGCAACACTACAAGTGGTAAGCATGGAGGAGTTCTTGGTGATTCCAGTAATCAGGATGGAGTACTTTTTTTTTTTGCTAGCATACCAAAATGAAACAGAAAATAAAGAAAAAACCAAATCAATTCAGCTTATATCACACGTGCAGGAGGAACCATCTTCACGAGCATCTCAGGGGTGTAATCACCACTGAGAAGCGCAGTAAGCAATGAGGACGGAGCCATCGGAGCTATCATCTTCAGCATTACATTTTGTGGCCCTTACTGACTTGGAGAGCCTCTTCTTCACAGTTGATTTAATCTTCGGTTAATCAATTGCGGAGCCATAAGGGCCAAGAGAGTAAGTTAGCTGTTCTTTACCTTTCCTCTTGAGAAGTGATCGAGAAGTGTATTGTCTCCCATGGAGGTAAGGGAGGGTGCAGAATCAGTAGCAACTGAAGCTAGTGCAGCTCGAATCTTTTGGACCACCTGCTCATGGGTGAGTGGTAGTTGTTCCTGACAACGAGCGGAAGGTGGTGTTGTAGATGGTGGGGAGTAGGTCGTAGCCTCAAAGTTGAAAGGATCCCTTGCTGTGCTCCTGAAAGAAGCCCATAAGTGTGTTGGGCGCTATTGATGGTGGGCTCATGATCCATAGGCCCGACATCTCTATGGGTTGGAGACCGAACATATTGGGCCGCAGGCCTACCTCCCAAAATTTCTAAAGTTAAGGAGTTATCACTTAAGTGGCACAAAAGAATTTTGAATCAAGCCCAAAGAAGATGGGACCTGAACACATGACGACACGTGTGACCGAGAAGCCCCAGGGGTCTTCGAAAAGGAGTTAGGGTGTAATGCTCTGATCCCGCGGGTACGGTGACATTACTGCGATGTATATACGTAGATCGATAATACCCTCATATATATAGGCTAAACATCAGTACATGCAAGACTCAAAATTCAGAAATACATGGTGCATTTTATATTCCAACATATGAGTACAATTACAAAGTTATCATAGGATGTAATACAATATTATAAGAATATTATATCACCTATTAGGCGCAATTACAAGAATATAAAGAGATATATAGGTATGTACAGTACAAAAGATGCTCACAAGTTATAAAAAAAAATCAAGAGACGAGTAGGGGGCCTGGGAGGATAGGGCTCCAGACGGTCTGCCGATGATCCACGCTTCAGCTGTGCATGTCTGATCAACATCCTGGAGAATCCGCAAGCTCCAAGCTACGGGATCTAGACATGAGAATCCAGGGGAGTCAGAAACTCCTCTAGTGGTGCGGTGAATGCCAAGTGGCGTGCAGGGTCAAGCACATGTGTATGGATAAATTTGAATCAAAAGCATACATTGAAAATCGTGTCGTGAGCATACACACTCGAACATTAATGAGATATCAAATGATGAGATGTACATAAGAGACAAAACCAGAGCTCAGTAGATAGATTCATGAGATTGATACCTGAGAGAATAATTTAAACAAGAAAACTCTCATCTATATACCATATACCTCATGTCTTCATCGACTGAGTAGCACAACTCAAGCTGTCCACAATAACAGCTAAATAGAACAGTATGAATTAGTAAGAAGCATTGATATATGGTAACCAAATAATCCATATGAAACCAAGGGTAAGCAAGTCAGGAGGTTAAGTATAGTAGTACAAGTATATTGTCAAGTAAGAGGTAGACTGTTTACAATATGAAATCACCTAGAGGGGGGTGAATAGGTGATAATGCTAATCAATGCACAAATTTAAAATGTTATGATGCAATGATCACCCGAAACAAGATTAGAAGCCAAATATCCCGTGAAGGGCTCTGAACTCCTTCCTCGTGATTCCTTTAGATAACAGTTTGAGGTGCACAATGTAATCTTATTGTATAAGTATTGATCGACAATATAACAATGAATATAAAGCAAGTAACACAAATAAACCAATCGCAAACACTGAGATTTGTTTCGAGGTTCGAGCACCCAGCTTTACGTCCCCGCCTTCACCCAGAAGGATTTAGAACTACTATAACTTTCACAAAGAATTACAACCACAAGGGAGTACCCAACTCCTCAATCACACTCCTCTAATTCAGAGGTAGTGGAGCCACAAATAAAAGAATATCTTGGTGATCAAAAGACCACAAACCCTCTTTTGAAAAACTTTTTCCCTTACAAAAACCCTAGAGAATAATGTGTAGGAATGAAGCTCAAGTTTTGTAAGTGAAAAAGAAAATAAAATAGAAGAGAGTTTGGAATCAAAAACTTCAGTGAAAAGAGAGAATTTGAGCACAAAAACTGAGAGCAAAAACTTCTTTTGAGAGACTTAAACTTGATTTATTTTTGCAAAGGATTGTTGTGATCACCTCAACCCTAATCATCCCTATTTATAGGATAAAGGTAGGGATTAAAGAGTAAACTGTTATAATGAATAATTAGGAAAGATTAGACCCAAATCTAGCCCTCAAATTCGTTTAGAGAAGAAAATCACATTTTAAAACGTGTTTAAAAAACTAGCCGTTTGGGCTGAAATATAGCTTACGGTCGACCGGCCGGTCGACCGATTTTCAAAAACTTTTGACCATTGCCAGCCCACGGTCGACCGCCCGGTCGACTGTAACAAACAGAAACATGGGTGCTTTCAGTCGGCCGAAGCTCGGTCGACCGACATGGGGACCGGGAAACGTGCACACATGCACGCACCCA
Organism: Agave tequilana; assembly: GCA_038442645.1. Lineage (NCBI taxonomy): Eukaryota > Viridiplantae > Streptophyta > Magnoliopsida > Asparagales > Asparagaceae > Agave > Agave tequilana. The sequence continues at coordinate 61,245 of JAVJIF010008170.1, read as the reverse complement.
AACGGTCAGAAGTGCTGTCGACCGCCCGGTCGACCGTTCTGACCTGAAACAGAGCCGGTCGACCGTCCGGTCGACCGCAACAGGCCAAAAACAGTTCTTTTGAAAAAGATTTTGATGATCTTGATAATTTTCAAATTTATTTTGATCAAGACTTGGTATACTATATAAAATAGAGTTTGTAAGTATTAGAATATGTTTAAAAATATTTTGTATATAGGAGAAACATCTTTTAGAAAAATCATGTGCAAAATCTTGTGTGTGGGGAATATTGAGCTTTAACACTGCACACTATCCTTTAACAAACTAAAAATAATAAAAACTGTAAAAGAAAGTCCCTGAGCCGAGTTACACCAAGCTAGAGCCTTCTCTCCTATGAAAAACGTCCTCTTGCGCCATTTGCCTTTAAGTGCCATTATCTTTGCAAAATGCTTCAAAAAGTCATCATGACTAGTACAAACCTGAAACTCATTCTAAACAACTTATTAGTACCAAATAGCTTCTATGTGTTTTGTTATCATCAAAACTTAAACAAATAGAGAGTGTAACGTTTTGGGCCAACAATCTCCCCCTTTTTGATGATGACAAAACATATAGGCTATAACACAAGATATAAAAGAGAGGTAAAAACTCCCCCTCAAATTATGCTATATTACACAAGTATAAAACAATCTATTATGAGAGTATTTTTGAATTTAAAAAAAACATACACAAACTGAAAGTACACCTAGAGGGGGTGAATAAGTGTACGGCTAATCTAATGAACTAAATGCGAAAATTAAAAACTAATCGCAACTACACTTAGTGCAACCAACGAGTGTAACCGAATTCCTGGTGAAGGGCTCTGGACTAACTCCTATTGATTCCTCTGAATAAGAGTTGAGGCCCTATATGAAGCTCTCATGGTTAAGCACAAGTGAGGCACACACAAACAAGCAAAGCATATAATATAAACGAGCAATATGAATAGATGCAAGGCACAATGTAAAGAGAGAGGAAGAGTTAGAGTCAATGGATCAAACGCAAACAACAAGATTTGTTTCGAGGTTCGAGCACCCAGCTCTACGTCCCCGCCTTCACCGAGAAGGATTTCCAATCCACTAACTTGTCCATCTAGGACTCCCACATAGGGAACCTCCACCGAGGATTTTGGGGCAATACAATAACCGGAAGTACCCAACTCCTCTCTCAACCGAATACAACCTCACACAGAGGTGACACAAACACCACCTCACACAAGAAGGGTAGGCACCTAGCCAAACAACCACAATCCACCTCTTCACCAAGAGGGATACAAATCCAAACTCCACCTCTCATTAGAGGGAGCAAACCACAATCTCAACCTCTACACTTGAGGGAGCTAACCACAACCCAAATCAACCTCTACCCAAGAGGGATATCAACAAAGAAGGAGGGTTTACAACAAAGTGATCAAAAGACCACAAACCAATTTCTTTTTCACAAAACAAAGGATCCTATAGAAAGGATAGAATGATAAGCTCAAGTGTCGAAAACCAGGAGTTTGGAAACAAAAACACAAAGAAAAGTATTTGGGAAAATAACTTGTATTTGATAGAAATGAAGAACTAAGCAAATATCCCAAATCCAAATTTTCTTTGATTTTTCCAAACCCTAAAAACAAATGAAGATGAAAACTTTGAAGCTCTAAAAACTCTTTTTAAAAACTTGTAATAAAACTCCAGAAGAATGTAAATTTTTGGCTCTTGAAATTTTTTTTTAAAAACCCTAAAAAATGGGGTATATATAGCCCCATTGAAAAACTAGCCGTTGGGGCTGTTTTTCAGCCCTGGTGGTTGGCGGTCGACCGCCAACGGTCAAAAATTGACCGTTGGAGCCTCGTTCGACCGGCCCGGTCGACCGTGCCAATCCAGAGAGCAATTGCTCTCTGGTCGGTCGACCGCTCGGTCGACCGTCCAAGCCTTACGGTCGACCGGTCGGTCGACCGCCCCCACCCGAGAGTGGGGTACTTGCAGTCGGTCGACCGCTCGGTCGACTGGCCCAAGTGGCTGGCCAGCGTGCACGTTTTGTGCACGTCGGTCGACCGGTCCGGTCTACCGACTCTGGGTCCGGTCGACCGGTCCGGTCGACCGCCAGAGCCTGGCAGGCTGCTATAAGGGACTTAAAACTTGATTTTTTAATTCCTAAAAATCTCATAAAGTCTCTAAAAATCTACAAAAATAATTTTATCATAATACATTGATATAAAAACTTGTATAAAAATTTTCAACACAAATTTCAAACTTTTTGAACTATTTTTGTGTTATGGAAATTTTGCCGAAAACCAAAATCCGTATTTTTCAAACTTGGATTTTTCAAATGAAAATTCGTTTTGTCCAAAACTCATCCAACTACAAAAACATGATACTTAAACACTTTGAAGCATGTTGCATATGGATATAATCCAATATACAAGAAAGATATATATCAATATTTTTGACTTTAATTACAAAAATACGTTTTGTTAAAACACAAAACTCCAAACACATGAATAGGCATATCAAAATAAGTTTGTGTAACGCCCCGATTCCCGCGGGTACGGAGACGTTACTGCAACGTATATACGTAGGTCAGAACTACCCTCACGTATATACGCTAAGCATCAGTACAAGCAAGAATCAGAGTACGGAAGCAAGTGGTGCATTATACATTCCAATACATGAGTCCAATTACAGAGTCATCACCAGAGGTGATTAATATTACAATAATATTACATCACCTGATAGGTGCAAATGCGAGAATACTAGAAATATACATATATGAACAGTACACAAGGGTGCTCACGAGATAGCTGGAGATATCGCGAGCCAACCAGGAGGTGCAAGGATGGGACTGGAGCTACAGCTGATCTGACCGCTCCACAGAAGTAAACTTGGTCCTCAGCAAGAAGGATCCTCTAGCTCCAAGCTCCAGGACCTGGACGTGAGAATCCAGGGGAGTCAGATGAAACTCCCCAGGCGAGTAGTAATACGAAAGCCAAATGGCGAGTATAGGTGAGCACATGCGTATCAGTAAATCTGGATTGTAAGCATGAATACTATATTGTAGACATAAGCATGCAGGAACAAAAGGTATACAGTATGTGACATCCATGGCATAACAAGATAAACAGTAAAGAAGATAGGGCAATACTAGTTATCTCCTAAGTTATTATAAAACTGATAAAACAGAATAAAAACCGATTACGAGTAAATCCCATTGTACAGGTTTAGGTCATGGCTCCATGAGGTTAGTACTTCGAAGGAATAATCCAAACAAGGAAACCCTCATCCATATACCTTTACCTCACATTACCGTGACCTGAACACGTACAGCTCGAAATACAAAACAATGCGGCGGAGACGTATTAGAATTATTATTATGATTAGGCTGTCTAAGTTGTAGGTTTTAGTATGCGTCCCATTACACATACTTCTACTTACAACTTACAGAGCAAGTTATCTGGAAACTGATTAAGTACGATGAATCATGTTCTGGATGGGTCCCGTACATGCCCGGGACAACGGTTCAGGAGTATCCGGTGCTGAGCCGGAACGTACCGCTAGGTACCGGGACTTATGGTCGCCCGAACAGGAATAGAGTATCGCAGATCCCATAGAAATAGGTCTAGGGCGTGTGCATACCCGGCATGAATATCAGGAGTAGGGGTGCCAGTACACCCCACGGAATCCCTGATGGCCGCCAGGAGATCCCTCAAGTATGTGGCCACGCGTGACTCGATAGTGCCACCATGAACATGATTAATCAGGGCCCATCAGTTTCCCTCAAACCGGTGCAAGTTGTCTAATTATAATAGTACGTCAAATAAGCGGGACATGATCAGGAATGGGGATCATAACAGGAGTCATAACAGGAATCAGGTATAAACAAGAGATGGCCCTGCAGATTCAAGAGGTGGCCCCCACGGATTCAAGAGGTGGCCCCCACCGGGTATGGTGTGGCACTTTGTTCCATGTGGCACTTTGCTCTGAGGGGATGGATTCTAGAGGTGGCCCCCACAGATTCAAGAGGTGGCCCCCACCGTGTATGGTGTGGCACTTTGTTCCGTGTGGCACTTAGTTCCATTCAGGACTTGACAGGAACAGGTAGTACAACATGAGTCAGGATCAAGTAGTAGCATGACAGGTGTCAGGTGATAACATATTGAACAGAGTGCAACAGATTGTATCTGGCAAATAGTTAAACAGAATCAAGAGAAGCTGAGCAACTGGAGGTACATGATAAATACAAGGTCAATGGGAAGGGTCTATTGCTGATAGGACGATCAAACATGGCAATTAGCCAAACTTAGTCGACTAGAGAAAATAGTAGTCGACTGGACAAAGAGTAAGTCGACTATGAAGGGGAATCAAGTCGACTAATAAAGTCTGCGTTTTGGAAGAGCTGCGTTTCAGAAGGAAAGTTAGTCGACTAGGGCGTTTGGGTTAGTCGACTGGTCAGGGATACGTCTCAAAGAGCCGCGTTCCACAAGCCCGCGTCTTGCCACAAGTCCGCGTCTCATGAATCCGCGTTTCATAAGTCCGCGTCTCACAAGAAAGAGTTAGTCAATAAGGGATGAAAAAGTAGGCAGCGTTCCAGGAAAAGGACGCGTTCCAGGAAAAGGACGCGTTCCAGGAAAAGGTAGTCGACTGGCACAAAGGATTGGTCGACTAATAAGGTGCGTTCCAGAATAACCAGGCTGCGTTTCAAGGGTTTAGTCGACTTATGATTTGGGCAAGTCGACTAATACTGGGAAACAGTGAGCAGTAACAGCTTTTAAGAGTTATAGTTTGTTGATAAAAATACAAGTTCTTGGCGAGGAAAAGCACTCGCCGAAATAGGAGAAATCAAGCGAGAACACTCGCATAGTCAATAAAATATGAAGGCAAACGGATAGCGAGATTACTCGCCTAACAACGATCTTTGCCGCGTCCAACGAAGGGAAGCTCGGTCCCAATCCAAAAGGAGTGGCCGGCCCTAAGTCTTGCCGCCGGAGAAGAAACACGGCCCCAATCCAAAAGGAGTGGCCGGTTCCAAGTTTGTCAACGGAGAAGAACGCGGCCAAAATCCCAAGGAGTGGCCGGTCTCAAAAAGTGATGGAGAGAGGTTGAAGGTGGTGTACTTGGTGAAGAAGTTATGGAGAAGATGAAGGTTGGGTAAGCAAGAGAAGGAGCTCTCTCTTGGCGGCTTCTCTGTTGGAGGCTGCAGGAAGCAAGGTGGAAGAAGAAGGAGAAGTAAAATGAAGAAAGAAAGAAGGAGAGGGGTATTTATAGGAATTGAATTGTGAAGTGATGCAAATGAATAAAGGAGAGGGGGGTTTTTGTAAAATGGGGAGTTGAGGTGACCCTCTTGGCCACTTGGCCAATTGTGATAATGAGAGGGAGTGGGGATATCAAGGAAAAGACTTTTGGAAGAGAGGCATTTAATGAAGGGAGAGAAGGGGAGGATAAAAGAATGATGTTGCACACAAAAACACAAAAGAACAAGGGAGGGATTCTTGCGTTTCCCACATTGAAACGCAGCCCTCTCCCTCTCTTGACCAGCATGATGATGAGAGGGGAGTGGGGTGTCTTGGAAATGATGATTTGTAAGGAGAGAATTAAATGAAGAGAGAGAAAAAAGGTTAAAGGAATGAATCTTAATAATGTGCACATCATTCAAGGCAAAAGAGTCAAAGGGGCTTGCGTTTCCCATCTCAAAACGCAGCACACAACCTACGTTTTAAGCCAAATGAACTAAACGCGGGAATTAAAGCCGCGTTTAGGGAAGCCAAAAGCTGCGTTTTTTAACAGAGGAGAGAGGAAGTCATGATAATTGATGGGATTTGATCTGAAGTGCATTAAATGCGGAATGGGGAGGATCTTCACAATAAATGCGGAATCCTAGGTTGGTGAGATCCGCGTTTGGTGAAGGAGAGGGAATATATGGGACAATCTCCTCGGTATCTGGGAAAATACCGGAAAAGCCCAAAAATAAAGTAATCCGGAAAGTCTCCCAAAAATTCTCAAAAATCATAAATATTATAAAATGATTTTTGGTGAAATCAGTTTTCAAAGATTCAATCTTATTTTCAAGATAAAAATCATAAGGTCAACCGTCAATCTCGGTCTACACCGGATTGGCCGGGTTTTCAATAAATTCTGATAATTCCCAGAAAAGTATTTGGATAGAAAATATGATTTTAAGAAACATTGCCTAAAGGCACTTTTAGAAATTCCCAACCGTTTTTAAGTTAAAAATCCGGGAATCGGTCAACGAAACTGGCCGACACCGGTTTTGAAGATTTTCAACTAAATCCAGAAAAATTTCAGAAAATCATAGAAAATCTAGAATATTGGAAAATGATATTTAAAACTGAAATCGGTCGAATCGGAATACCAGAATGTCCAAACCGAGCAATACTCTGGGATCGGGCCTTCGGTTCAAACTAAGGTTGACTCCGAATCCACGAACCCAAATCCAAGACAAAACAATCATATAAAGAATTCATAATACAAAACAAATACAAGAAGTAAATCAAAAAATACGGCCGAAAAATCTGAATACGCAACTAAGTACGTATTCCGGGAGCGGGGTGTTACAATCCATCCACCTTACAAAAATTGCGTCCTCGCAATTTCGTTAAGGGGTAAATTGAACACAAGGAGGACAAAGGCTGGAATGAAGGCTTCATAAAACCAAAACAGGTGTAAGATAAACACAGGAGGGACCAGGATGGACAATGAGAATAGGATAAGGAGGAATATTCACGAAGGATTACCAACTCAAAATACAAAAGGTCAGGGGGTTGCTGTCACAGTGACATCCTCAAGGTTCCTGCTCCAGATACTGAGCCTCATACTCTGCTGCTGCTTCATCTGATACCTCTACTGCCATGTTGTGAGCTTGGCCTCTGCCATAGTCTGCTCTGGGTCTTGCTCCTCTCTGTGGGTGATCATGTTGCTGGGGTGGAAATGGAGCTCTTCGGTCAACAGGTTCTGGGTTCCTTCTCAGTGGTGGAGCTGGAAGTGCCGGGGGTGCTGCTCGTGCTGGAATTGCTGGTGGTATTGGGTAATTCCTCTTGAATGGACAATCACCTATAGAGTGATTTCCAGATCCACATACCAAGCATAGCCTATTAGCTCTTCGGCAATTGCGTTGGATGTGTCCGGGTTTCCGGCAGTACCCGCATATCATCTGCTGCTGGGGAGGTTGGAATGGTCGCTTAATCACTGGACCATGGGTTGCCCTAGCTGCATCTTCCTCATTTATCAACTGAAAGGGCCTCTTCACTGGCTTGTTCTGTACCTGGTTCTCACTCTTCTTCTCCAGTCCTCGTTCTACTTCACGGGCAATGGAGAGAACCTGAGAGTATGTCTTCAGCTGCTGAGGAATAAGGAACATCTGCACATCCATCTTCAGCCCTTGTTGAAACCTGCTCGCCCTCTTTTCTTCATCTGTCACCATGTAGGGAGCAAATCTGCTGAGCCTCAAGAATTCAGCCGCATATTCATCCACTGACCGGTTCCGTTGCTGTAGCCGGATAAATTGTTCCTCCATTTCCTTTTGGGCTGTTGCTGGGAAGAATCTCTCATAGAAACCCTTTGAGAATTGATCCCATGTAATGGGTTTCTCCAGTGTTGCTTCTTCTGCCAACCACCAAGTTCTGGCCACATCTCTCAGCTGTATCTTGGCCACTTCTACTTGGTTCTCATCCGGGACTCGGGCCGCCTTCAAAAGATCTGTTGTGTCTATCAGCCACTGTTCTGCATCCAGAGGCTTCTCTGTACCAGAAAATACGGCCGGCTGTAATCTCCTGAAATCTGACACACTGCCTGGCCTCTGTTCTCGGGGTGCAACCAACAGTCCTTGACGTAACAGTTCGGTCTGCTGCTGTTGACTCTGCATCATCCCCTGAAGTACCCTTATCATACCATCATTGTCTCTGTTGGATCCATCTTGAGAGGTACTAGGACCATTGCGTGTTCCCCGTCTTTCCATATCTGAGTTGGTTGAAAAGGTGACAAGAAGAAACTGGAAGGAAAAGATTGGAGATCTCAAGTTTCAAGAAATAGATCAGAAGGAAGAAATAGATAACTCTGCACTTGGAGTTTGGAATGTATAACCAGGACTCATGCATTCCAGTTGCAAATTGCTTTACCATTAATTTGCCATCTGGACGTACTGAGGAAGTAAGAGCCTAAGCTCTGATACCAACCTGTAACGCCCCGATTCCCGCGGGTACGGAGACGTTACTGCAACGTATATACGTAGGTCAGAACTACCCTCACGTATATACGCTAAGCATCAGTACAAGCAAGAATCAGAGTACGGAAGCAAGTGGTGCATTATACATTCCAATACATGAGTCCAATTACAGAGTCATCACCAGAGGTGATTAATATTACAATAATATTACATCACCTGATAGGCGCAAATGCGAGAATACTAGAAATATACATATATGAACAGTACACAAGGGTGCTCACGAGATAGCTGGAGATATCGCGAGCCAACCAGGAGGTGCAAGGATGGGACTGGAGCTACAGCTGATCTGACCGCTTCACAGAAGTAAACTTGGTCCTCAGCAAGAAGGATCCTCTAGCTCCAAGCTCCAGGACCTGGACGTGAGAATCCAGGGGAGTCAGATGAAACTCCCCAGGCGAGTAGTAATACGAAAGCCAAATGGCGAGTATAGGTGAGCACATGCGTATCAGTAAATCTGGATTGTAAGCATGAATACTATATTGTAGACATAAGCATGCAGGAACAAAAGGTATACAGTATGTGACATCCATGGCATAACAAGATAAACAGTAAAGAAGATAGGGCAATACTAGTTATCTCCTAAGTTATTATAAAACTGATAAAACAGAATAAAAACCGATTACGAGTAAATCCCATTGTACAGGTTTAGGTCATGGCTCCATGAGGTTAGTACTTCGAAGGAATAATCCAAACAAGGAAACCCTCATCCATATACCTTTACCTCACATTACCGTGACCTGAACACGTACAGCTCGAAATACAAAACAATGCGGCGGAGACGTATTAGAATTATTATTATGATTAGGCTGTCTAAGTTGTAGGTTTTAGTATGCGTCCCATTACACATACTTCTACTTACAACTTACAGAGCAAGTTATCTGGAAACTGATTAAGTGCGATGAATCATGTTCTGGATGGGTCCCGTACATGCCCGGGACAACGGTTCAGGAGTATCCGGTGCTGAGCCGGAACGTACCGCTAGGTACCGGGACTTATGGTCGCCCGAACAGGAATAGAGTATCGCAGATCCCATAGAAATAGGTCTAGGGCGTGTGCATACCCGGCATGAATATCAGGAGTAGGGGTGCCAGTACACCCCACGGAATCCCTGATGGCCGCCAGGAGATCCCTCAAGTATGTGGCCACGCGTGACTCGATAGTGCCACCATGAACATGATTAATCAGGGCCCATCAGTTTCCCCCAAACCGGTGCAAGTTGTCTAATTATAATAGTACGTCAAATAAGCGGGACATGATCAGGAATGGGGATCATAACAGGAGTCATAACAGGAATCAGGTATAAACAAGAGATGGCCCTGCAGATTCAAGAGGTGGCCCCCACGGATTCAAGAGGTGGCCCCCACCGGGTATGGTGTGGCACTTTGTTCCATGTGGCACTTTGCTCTGAGGGGATGGATTCTAGAGGTGGCCCCCACAGATTCAAGAGGTGGCCCCCACCGTGTATGGTGTGGCACTTTGTTCCGTGTGGCACTTAGTTCCATTCAGGACTTGACAGGAACAGGTAGTACAACATGAGTCAGGATCAAGTAGTAGCATGACAGGTGTCAGGTGATAACATATTGAACAGAGTGCAACAGATTGTATCTGGCAAATAGTTAAACAGAATCAAGAGAAGCTGAGCAACTGGAGGTACATGATAAATACAAGGTCAATGGGAAGGGTCTATTGCTGATAGGACGATCAAACATGGCAATTAGCCAAACTTAGTCGACTAGAGAAAATAGTAGTCGACTGGACAAAGAGTAAGTCGACTATGAAGGGGAATCAAGTCGACTAATAAAGTCTGCGTTTTGGAAGAGCTGCGTTTCAGAAGGAAAGTTAGTCGACTAGGGCGTTTGGGTTAGTCGACTGGTCAGGGATACGTCTCAAAGAGCCGCGTTCCACAAGCCCGCGTCTTGCCACAAGTCCGCGTCTCATGAATCCGCGTTTCATAAGTCCGCGTCTCACAAGAAAGAGTTAGTCAATAAGGGATGAAAAAGTAGGCAGCGTTCCAGGAAAAGGACGCGTTCCAGGAAAAGGACGCGTTCCAGGAAAAGGTAGTCGACTGGCACAAAGGATTGGTCGACTAATAAGGTGCGTTCCAGAATAACCAGGCTGCGTTTCAAGGGTTTAGTCGACTTATGATTTGGGCAAGTCGACTAATACTGGGAAACAGTGAGCAGTAACAGCTTTTAAGAGTTATAGTTTGTTGATAAAAATACAAGTTCTTGGCGAGGAAAAGCACTCGCCGAAATAGGAGAAATCAAGCGAGAACACTCGCATAGTCAATAAAATATGAAGGCAAACGGATAGCGAGATTACTCGCCTAACAACGATCTTTGCCGCGTCCAACGAAGGGAAGCTCGGTCCCAATCCAAAAGGAGTGGCCGGCCCTAAGTCTTGCCGCCGGAGAAGAAACACGGCCCCAATCCAAAAGGAGTGGCCGGTTCCAAGTTTGTCAACGGAGAAGAACGCGGCCAAAATCCCAAGGAGTGGCCGGTCTCAAAAAGTGATGGAGAGAGGTTGAAGGTGGTGTACTTGGTGAAGAAGTTATGGAGAAGATGAAGGTTGGGTAAGCAAGAGAAGGAGCTCTCTCTTGGCGGCTTCTCTGTTGGAGGCTGCAGGAAGCAAGGTGGAAGAAGAAGGAGAAGTAAAATGAAGAAAGAAAGAAGGAGAGGGGTATTTATAGGAATTGAATTGTGAAGTGATGCAAAAGAATAAAGGAGAGGGGGGTTTTTGTAAAATGGGGAGTTGAGGTGACCCTCTTGGCCACTTGGCCAATTGTGATAATGAGAGGGAGTGGGGATATCAAGGAAAAGACTTTTGGAAGAGAGGCATTTAATGAAGGGAGAGAAGGGAGGATAAAAGAATGATGTTGCACACAAAAACACAAAAGAACAAGGGAGGGATTCTTGCGTTTCCCACATTGAAACGCAGCCCTCTCCCTCTCTTGACCAGCATGATGATGAGAGGGGAGTGGGGTGTCTTGGAAATGATGATTTGTAAGGAGAGAATTAAATGAAGAGAGAGAAAAAAGGTTAAAGGAATGAATCTTAATAATGTGCACATCATTCAAGGCAAAAGAGTCAAAGGGGGCTTGCGTTTCCCATCTCAAAACGCAGCACACAACCTGCGTTTTAAGCCAAATGAACTAAACGCGGGAATTAAAGCCGCGTTTAGGGAAGCCAAAAGCTGCGTTTTTAACAGAGGAGAGAGGAAGTCATGATAATTGATGGGATTTGATCTGAAGTGCATTAAATGCGGAATGGGGAGGATCTTCACAATAAATGCGGAATCCTAGGTTGGTGAGATCCGCGTTTGGTGAAGGAGAGGGAATATATGGGACAATCTCCTCGGTATCTGGGAAAATACCGGAAAAGCCCAAAAATAAAGTAATCCGGAAAGTCTCCCAAAAATTCTCAAAAATCATAAATATTATAAAATGATTTTTGGTGAAATCGGTTTTCAAAGATTCAATCTTATTTTCAAGATAAAAATCATAAGGTCAACCGTCAATCTCGGTCTACACCGGATTGGCCGGGTTTTCAATAAATTCTGATAATTCCCAGAAAAAGTATTTGGATAGAAAATATGATTTTAAGAAACATTGCCTAAAGGCACTTTTAGAAATTCCCAACCGTTTTTAAGTTAAAAATCCGGGAATCGATCAACGAAACTGGCCGACACCGGTTTTGAAGATTTTCAACTAAATCCAGGAAAATTTCAGAAAATCATAGAAAATCTAGAATATTGGAAAATGATATTTAAAACTGAAATCGGTCGAATCGGAATACCAGAATGTCCAAACCGAGCAATACTCTGGGATCGGGCCTTCGGTTCAAACTAAGGTTGACTCCGAATCCACGAACCCAAATCCAAGACAAAACAATCATATAAAGAATTCATAATACAAAACAAATACAAGAAGTAAATCAAAAAATACGGCCGAAAAATCTGAATACGCAACTAAGTACGTATTCCGGGAGCGGGGTGTTACAGTTTGTCTAAGAGGTTGAAACATACATGTATATAGAATATATCTAATATACATTAAACCATGTAAACTTGTATTGATTCAATCTATTCATGAAAATCAAGATCGGTTAAACCAAAAATCGAGAACAAAAATCAAAACATGAAACGTGTGTGTTGTGAACTTTAGAATATCAGACTATCTAGTCTTTACAAATGGATCTAAATACAAAACTAAACTATGTACCGAAGTCTTCTTGACGAACTCCGTCTCCAAGTCGACTCGATCCAAATCGTGATCCACCGAGCTTGACTCCAACGAGTGCTAGATATGACTTTGTCGCTCGGGCTCTTGAATCACCATGTGAAAGCTTTCAAAACATTTTTGTTGAAGCTAATCACCTACTAATATCTTGATTAGAGATTTGAAACTAAACATCTCAAGATTATTAGTAACTATAACTACATGAGTAACTAGAGTGGAAAGCCTTTGGGCCAACAATCTCCCCCTTTTTGATGATGACAAAACTCATGGAGTTATATATGCATGGATTAAAGTTAAGATTCAAAGAAGCTCCCCTTAACTCATGCATAGCAATAAATAACAAATATATGCAATGAAAGCTCATAAACATGTATGCAATTACAAGGAGATAAACATGCCAATCAAGCATAAAACTCATCAAATACTTTTTCTCCTATTTGCAAAACAAAACATATATGCATAAACATAAATTCTACTTCAAAACATGCATATATATATATATATATATATATATATATATATATAATATATATATATATATATATATATATATATATATATATATATATATATATATATCAAATACTTCTCAAATACTTCTCCCCCTTTTTGTCAATCATCAACAAAGGGGTTAAAGTGAAAACAAAATGTTCTCCCCCTTTTTGTCAAAAACAAAATCAACAAAGGGGTGACTGTATGACCCGGGAAAGAGGGAGACAGTGAATTGCCGTAAAAGTTTTTCTTGAATCAAATGAAAAGGATTACAGCAAGAACTGTTCCTTCTGGTTACAAGGGAGGGAGAATATTGAATCTTGAATTCCCCCTTTGTTTAAGGCTGGGTTCTTCGTGTGGCGGTGGAGAGTGAATCTTGTTCTCCGTTGACCAGATGACCGTCCTTCAGGGATCTCCTCTTCGGCCGGTAGAAAGAGTGACACAGCTCTGTCTACCAAAACTCTAAAAGAGAAGGTAGGCGAAAGCTAGCTCGTACGCAGCGAACTTGCTGAAGAGTTGATCTGCTTCTTCTCTCCTTCTGATTACCGATTGCCGATTTCTCGATTGCCGATCTCTCTATTGCCCGATTGCCGATTGCCGATTGCTCTGTCGCCCCGACCTCATAGTAAACGAGGCTATTTATAGAGGTCCTAGGGGTGAACGTGCCCCCTACAAATGCTCCACAATGAGGGCCAACTTCCCCGCTACATGGGCGGTAACTAACCCACGTGCCTGCTAAACACACGCCACGATGGGGGCTGATTTTCCTTACGTGTGGGCAGTGATTGGTCCCTTAACTGAGACGCGGGTGTCAGGCCAACGCGCCTTGATGCTGAGACGCGGGTGTCAGGCCGACGCGCCTTGATGCTGAGACGCGGGTGTCGAGCCGACGCGCCTTGATGCTGAGACGCGGGTGTTGAGCCAACGCGCCTTGACGCTGAGACGCGGGTGTCGAGCCGACGCGCCTTGATGCTGAGACGCGGGTGATAGTCCCTCGCGTCTAGAGCTTGAAACTTTGCTTTTCAATAGCTTGTCCTCAGTAACTTTTGGACAGCCTACAGAACCCCCTCCAAAGTTTTCGATATTCCGCAGTTAACTGGGACGGATTTCGAAATACTTTGGACTCTAGCTGAATTCACCTTCATGGCTGGACTGTTGATGCTCCGGGTTCGATCTTATCTGAAGTTGGTCTTCGTGAGTGTACTGTTTGAACTCTTTGAAGCCACCAGAGTTGATCATGTTGAGTGTCTAGATGCACAGTCTAAACCTCCCCGATTGCTTTTAGTCTGTCACGGGTGTGCTTTAAGCCAGGATTGGTTGGTCATCTGCTTGCGTCAGTGTACTGTTGAACTGATTTTGCAGAAGCAGGAGGCCGAACAGGTTCTTTTCAAAAAGCCGAGATGGTACTGCTTTAAAGACGCGATTTCTATAGGGTGCGTCCTTTGGCAATGGAAACGCGCCTGATCTTCTATGAGGCAGACGCGATGTTGGACCCGCTGGGTCGGACGCGGACTTTGTAGAGAGACGCGACCTTCCGAATGCATTTATGGAGATGCTGACGGGGCATGTCCATCGAAGGGGTGTGTCCCTTGGGTGCGAATCTGTGCCGTGTGATGATTACGCCGCCAGCTGGCCTGGAGAACTGGCAGGATTTTACCTTTTGGCGCGCGGATTTCTCGGTTCATTAATTGAACCGCGCCACGTGTCAAATGACGACTCGCTGGGGAGTCGTGACGCATGATCTTCGCGAAGATTTGCTCCACGCGTCATGCGATGATTTGCTGCAGCTTTTATCGGGTCACACACCGCGTATCTTTGCGAATCCTTGTGCCTATAAAAGGCAACAGTCAGAGAGACCTCTTTTCTTCTCTGAACGCACTTGCTCAAGAGAGTTCTCTTCTTCCTCTGTTGAACTGTTCATCTCCATTACTGGATTTTGAACTGTTCATCTCCTTTTTCTGAAATTAAAAAATGGCACCCAAGACCAAGCCAACCGCCTCTTCTTCACGGGCGACTGCCGCCGAGGTCCAGAGGGGCGCTTCCTCTGCTCAGGATGTCGCTTTCCCAGGTATAATGCCTTTTGGGCGTGAATTTCGCCATTAACGGGAGCTCATAGAACCCTAAGAATCCTTAACACAAAATATAACTCGTGTTTGATTCTCAGGCGCGGTCTCAGATGCAGTCTTTGAGTTGATAACCGAGGCGCGGGTTTGGACCCTCGCGCCATTGGGTCCTGCGTTTCAGATTCTTCACTTAGAATATTTCTAATTGTGAAGGGTTCAGACGCGGACTTGGTTTGCAGAACGCGGATTTGATCCTTGCGTTCTGTTCCATCAGCTGCCGATTTTGATGAATCTGGCACTTGCGTCCAAGCAATTAGAAATCTGGGGGTGTGAAAGGAAGGGAGTTACCCTCCTTAACTTCTGGCGGTTGTGGTGATGGAAGGGTTAAGGTGGATAACTCCCTTCTTTTCGCACCTCAGAAGTGACATCAAGGGCATTCCATGACCTTCTGGTGGTGGAGACGCGGATCCTGCAAGTCTGGACGTGGGTTTGATAATTCCTGCATCCAGTATCTCTTCTGCATTTGGACGCGGTTTCGCAGGTCTGGACGCGGATTTGATAATTCCTGCTTCCAGTATCTCTTCTGCGTTTGGACGCAGGTCTGGACGCGGATTTGATAATTCCTACGTCCAGTATCTCTTCTGTGTCTGGGTTATGAACACTTAGCATTTAAGTATCTAACTAAGTGTCCTTTTCGTTTGCAGTGCTCCATCCTTCTGCCTCACTCTCCAAGACGCGCCACTTTGGACGTGTAGGTGGTGCTGACCGGGACTTGACCTTTGTGCTACGAAGGACTGTCCCTGTGACTGCTGACCAGTCGCAGGATCGCAGGGAGAGGCTCTCTAATGTTGACATGAGAACTCTTCGGGTACTTATGACCGATGCAGCATTCACAACGGATGATCACGTCAAGCTGGAGAAGCCTGCCTTCTTCTTCGGAGATCGTATCGACGACGGCGGCTATCGTGTGTATGACGGAACTTATAAATGGCTCCGTCAGATAAAGGGTGGAAGATTCTTTCTTCCGGACATGGAGAGGATGTTCCCGCTGTCCTACTTACAGCACATGTCCGTCCCTCGGAAGATGGAATGGGACCTTTCTCGATACGTCCCTGAGATTACTCTCGGTGATTTGGGTTCCCATAAAGTACACCGTCATGATAGCCATGATAGGTCGGTTCTCGGCCTTTTCCCTGGGTCGCGCAAGTCTGAGGTTCCGGTTGGAGAGATACCACAACTTGGCACTACCTTCCTCAACTCGTTCATGGAAGCGGAGGGTGATTATCCGGTCGGTTTCCGTCCGCCCGGGTGGGTCCATTCCACGGAGAACTACTGGTGGGGTAGGATGGTGGGTTTTGTCCTCACCGATGTTGGGGATCTGCTAAAGCGTGTGGGACTGTACCCGGCGGTCAGGGCCGTACAGTGGGGTGTCCCACCAGGCTTTCATAACTTTTTCGGGGTCCTGGAGCGCTACAATCCTCTGACGAGGACATTCTTTACCCCGGTCGGAGAGATGGGCCTTGCACTGCACGAGCTACATGAGGTCTCGGGGCTGGCAACAGGGGACATTCCCTATGAGGAATATGTCCCGACCACTGAGGAGCTCCACCTCCTGAAGAAAGAGTTTCCTCGGGTGTACGAGACTTACTGGGAAGTGATATGTCACTTCCACATTTGCGGTCAGCTAACCTCCTGGAGGGCGCAGGGAGTCAAGCAACTGTCTTGGGCCAGTTACTTATTCAACGGTGTCAATCATAAAGACAATCCGATAACCCGACTGGCTCCCAGTTCTGACGAGGAGATTGAAGACAGGATCACCCAGGCTCCTGAAGGCTTCTACACTACAGTTTCGAACGAGGACGGTTTCGATCCTGACCTAGTTTTTGAAAGCTTCCACCATCAAGCCCGGACCCCTATCTCCGATAGGGCACTGTTGGCAGGCTTCTTGATGCTGTGGCTGAAGCGTTGTGTGGTGCCCACGTTGCCACATGAAGCTATTGTTACTGACGTGGTGTACCCGGCGGTGCTCCTGGCTCATGGCAACCCTATATCCCTTCTCCCGGCCGTGGCGGCTGGCATTCAAAGCGGGTTGTGGGCGCTAACCAAGAGTTTCTACGAGGCGCCGAAAACTGTCGACTCCCACGGCAAGCCGTATGTTGACTCAAAGGGGAATCCGACGGTGAAGCGCCCCAACCTTCGGATCGAGCTGCCTTATACGTACCTCATGGCTTGGTACGTGATGCACTGCCCTTCTCTGATGACGGCAGTGCGTTGGAGGGAGAGTTCCGTCCCTTTTGTACAGCGGTTGGAGGATTCGAGCTGGCGTGATCTTTATATATATTACATCCGAAAGCGACTTTCAGATCCTGCGAATTACCAGCTCCATCGCTGCTTCCCCGAGATCTCTGGTGCATCTTTCGGGGATCTATTTACTGATTCCGCAGGCCCAGATGGCTTCACAAGGTTATCCGCGGGAGTCTTCTGGTGGTTGATCAATATTCGGCCCGGATATGTGCTTTTCCGGCAAGGGACTTCATGCACTATCGAGCCGTACATGCCGAATCGTTTCGCTCGACAATTCGGCTACGATCAACTGTACGTCGGGAATCCCAATGCTCAACTTGCCTTCGAAGGGAACTTGTTCGAAGGTGCTCGGGCTTGGTACTACAGTGTGGCCGAAGGGACGGGAGCAACTTTCCGTCTACCTATCGAGGGGTCCAAGTGCCGTATGAGCTTCAGCTTCTGCACTTGGTATTTCCAAGCCATCCAGACATCAGACTTTGTTCCGGCGTCTTCATGTATTGAGAGCATCAATGCAAACCTCGAGGCAAGGTCAGAGTCTGGTAAACACTCGAAACTCACCGACCAGTACCTGAAGGCCCAGAAGGAGGTCGGGAGAAGATCGGGAAGGGAGCCACAAGCAATAAGGGCGGAGCCGCGACCAACAAGGGAGGAGCCGCAAGCAGCAAGGGCGGAGCCACGAGCGACAAAGACTCGATAGGTGGTAAGCAAGCGTCGTCAGCGCTCTGCTTCAACTGCTGAACCTGCTCCCAAGAAGGTTCGGAGAGACTTGACAACCGAAGTCTCCCGATCCAAAGACATCCCTGCTGTCGTTGAGGTACCGAGGGAAAAAGATATACCTGAAGAGGATGTTCCTTTAGTCCGTGCCCCTAGGTCAAGCAGCAGAGACCGTAGGTCTACGGAGGAAGGGGAGCTCGTTGATAAAGCCACCACCGCTGACGAGGATGAGCAGCTAGAGGTCGACATCATGAGTGGAGGAGATGTCGATATTCTGGGGATTTCAATTCAACCCGGATTTTTACTTGCTCATGAAGGGAGAGATGAGGCACAGCAACCTGGGTCACCTTGTGTCTTCATTTCCAGTCCTCGGGCAGTTGACCCTAGTCCTACCACTGGGGTAATTGGTGGCAAGGCTCCAGCTGCAGAAGTCTCGCGCGGGGCGTTATCTTCTTCCTCACTCTCAGGGGAAAGCGATTTTGAAGACGAGGTCGACTACGGCGATGAACCCGCTCTTCCTGATCCGAGTAAGTTCTCCCACATCTCAGAGGAAGAAATATACGGGGGTGAGCCATCAACGGTATCACAGCTGGTGATTACTCCCACTGAAGGTACTCTTTTTACCTTTTTACCTAATTTCCCTTTTCATTTTGAAGAGGATGTTTTAACATTCTTTTTTTATGCTGCAGGGTTGGCCGGGGACATTGAAGCTGTGATCTCCTCGCATATCGAGGAGACGGTAAAAGAGCTGACCCAGTCCGAAAGAGTCGAGGCTTCAGTTGCCGAGATAACTCCAGAGAGGGCAACTACTGAAATTGGGGAGCCTTCGATTTTGCCGGAAGAGGAGGCAACCCCTAAGGCTGGGGAAGAATCTACTCTGCAGGGTGAAGCCAGGGAGACTTCCACTCCGCAGGATTCGCCCAAGGATTCGACATCTCTGGACCTCCCAGAGGTTGCGCTTACTACTCCATCATTAGCTGTGGAGGCTCCTGCAGCGATAACACTTCCGGAAGCGCCAGTGGCCAGTCTCGCTCTTACCGTATCGCCGGTCAGCACGACTCTCGCGCAAAAAGGGCCGGCTTGCACCCCTTTCTTCATGATAGAAAGGGGGTCGGGGAGTACCTCGGGTGATGACACCATGGATTTCCTGACACGCAAAACGGTGCAGCAATTCCTTGACGCGATGCGATCGTGCATCGATTTTATCCTGTATGGGCGTAGCTCTTTTGACTTTGCCCGGACGTTTCTTGGAAACATGGCCGGTAACATCGAATTAACCGGAGGCTCCTCGCTTGCCAAGTCGTGTATGCTGTTGGTGGAGCGATTGGGAAGTGACCTAAAAGAGCTGAAGTCTTTGGACAATGCTAGTTCTTCTCAAGAAGCCCAGGTCATTTTGACTAGGCTCCTAGCCACCCAGGAACAAGAGCGACAGGAGGTGGAAGCACAAGTTGCTGAAGAGGTCCGCAATCTCGAGCGTTCCCAAGCTGAATGTCAGAAACTGGCTGACGATTCAATGGAATCCGAGTTCGTCTGGCAAAACGCAGAGCTCGCCATTACCAATGCTCGGTCTGCCATCGCTAAGGCGGAAGCCATGATCGCGGATAATGAGAAGACGCTTGCCACCGTCCGGAAGAGGCTGGAGGAGCAACAAGCTGCGAAGGCACGAGCTGAAGAAAGCCAGACCCTTCATTCCTCCAGGTTGGAATCTCTGCGAGCACAGCTGGCTGTAAAACCCTTTTTATCTGAAGAGGAGCTGCGGGTCCAAGCCATGATGGAGGCTGAGAAGGCACGTCAGCACGAGATGCATCGTCTCAGGGAGCGCATCCGTTCTTTGCCGGATCAAGACTTTTAGCCTTTTGCCCTTCTTCCCCCCCTTTTTTTTTGTAAAGAAGAAGACACTCTACTAGAGTGTTTGTATCCACTTTTACTATTTTTGATATAATAAAAGTTTTTTGAAGTTTTTGTCCCATCTTCTTTGTTTAGCTGTGGATGAATTCAACTTCCTGATCACTGGCTGTGAATACTTAACTTAGGTAAGACTAAGTTCTTTCAATGAGACGCGGCGTCGAGCTTGATGAGACGCGGCATTGATCCATAGAGTGAGACGCGGTCATCCATCCATAGGAGCTTAGATAGGACTAAGTCCTTTTGATGAGACGCAGCGTCAATCACAGGGTGAGACGTGGTCATCATTCCATAGGAACTCAGACTTCACTGAGACGCAACGTCAATCCATAGGGAGACGCGGTCATCAGTTCATAAGAACTCAGATAGAACTAAGTCTTTTTTGATGAGACGCAGCGTCAACCCATAGGGGGACGCGGTCATCAGTTCATAAGAACTCAGATAGAACTAAGTCCTTTGAGACGCGGCATTGATCCGTGGGGACAAACGCGGCTTTGAGTAACGCGAATTTGTCCTGTCAATGAAGACGCGACTTGAGCGGATGCGAGGGACGCAGCCTTGCGTATTTTCCACTAATCTCAGAATGGACTTAGTGTTTTCCCTTAGAAAGGGCCCCGTTTGCTGAAGGGACGCGACTTTGAGTCACGTGGACGCTCCTTTAAAACGCAGGTGAACGCCTTCCAATTGGAGAAAGGTGACGCAGATTCTTGGACGCGGCTTTCCCATCTGCGTTCAATGCAGCCGGACGCGGCATTCCTATCTGCGTTTAATGCAGCCTGACTTAAAGATTTTCAGAGATCTTTGACCGTCAAGTCTTCGCTGACGATTGGGAAACCGGGTCATCCGTTGTTTCCCGAAGCAGTTGTCCACGCGTCGGTTTTCCATTGGGCTTGGGCGTTAATGCCCTTTAATGCAAAACCGGCGCTGACGGTTTGAGATCAGCGCCTGCGATGCTTCCCGAAGCGATGTTCCACGCGTCAGCCTCCCGTTGGGTTTTGGCGGTCGTGCGGTCATTAAGGCCGGCGGTTTTAATTAATGAACCATTAATGACCGTTATCAGGAGTTGCCTATAAATAGGACTCACCCCCTTTCTTTAACAGCGGTTGCTTAGACCGTGCTCTGTTTGAGAACGAGTACTCTGAGGGACTCTGCCTTCTCCCTTCAAGGACCCTATCAGGGGTTTGGCTCCATGGATGAAGGTGCCTCTGTGGATAAAGATGACCCAGAGCTTTCATGCTTCTGTTTGGTCTCTTCAATGGATTATCACTGTCAAGTGATTTCAATGGCTGGAAGCGTCTCTTTGAGCACTTTTACATCCGCGTCTCAACGCAGATAGTTCAACTCTTAACAGGGGCTTCTGCGGGTATGCCATGCCCACTTACCATGACATTTTAGATCCAATCAAGTTTGAATTTCAGTATGCCCCTTAAAGAGATATCATCTGGACCTTCTTGTGAAGTTGTGGTTGGTGCATTCCTTCTGGAATTTGTGCCGCCGACTTAAACTTCCTTGGACGCGAGTATAGAAGTCTTTGGTGCTTGGCCGCGGCTTTACTCATGAAGCTCGCGTTTTAAGGCCACTGACTTGGATGAATTCCAACTCGGGTTGAAGGCTTCAGACCCGAATCTTGCAACTCCTGTTCCTCCAACAGAGAGATGGCAGTTTTCAGCGTCTGAGTCTTATCGTGTCTCGCAGATGCAAATCTTAGACTGCGTTTGAATCCTGTGTGTGCGTCTGCAGTCACCGCGAGGATTTGGTTTGCTGCGCGGATCATTCCAGCGTCCGCAGTCTTTGACAATTCGTTGCGCAGATGATTCCCGCGTCTGCAGTCTTTGACAATAGCCGCGTCTGTTACTTAGTTTTTCTTCTGTCAAAGTGTACTAAGCTCTGAATTGTCTGATTCCCTGTTTGCTTTTTTGCAGGTAGGCTTGGTCATCCTTCTTCATGTTCGCTAAGTCCGTGGGAGAATATATCGGACGGCGAACTTGTTCGATGTTCGTCCACAAGGGAATATATTATGGTCCTCGTCGTCCACAAGGGAATATATTATGTCCCTGACGAGGAATCGACTCTCGCCAAGGTCTCTTCAGATCCACTGCACCAATCATGCCTGCTGGCAAGAGATGGTCAGGGTAAGTATGGCGGCGAGGAGGTTACGGTGGACACGGCGGCAGGTAGTATCCTCTTCCTCTCCCACCCCAGAAGTAACATCAAGGACTCCTCATGTCTGCTGGATGGTCTGCTAGGGGAAGAGATGTTCATAAACGAAGGGTTGTCGGACTTTCTGCTTCCACCGGACCTCAAGAACACCATTGCTCTTAGCTTAGTCAGCTAGGGCTCTTTCGATGTTTACATCATGCATCATGGTGTAACCAGCTTCTATTGTAACCACAAAACATCGCGCACTTGGAATCAGACGCGGCTTTAAGGAGTAAGTGCAACCTCTGAGAGGGAGAGGGACTTCTTTGTATTCCTTAATTGTAACACTCCATCTTATTGTAAGAGAGCGTTTTGACTGTAACACTCAATCTTATTGTATAAGAGAGCGTTTTTTTTTTGTGTATCACTTTCATGTACCTGGAAATAAATAAAAGTGACACTTCTCTTTTTGCCTCTTTCATTGTCTTGAACTTTTTTATCTTCAGTTAGACGCATAGAAGCAAAGAGACTTTGACTTTGTCAAAATTATGATGAAAATACTATCAGAGGTGTAATATTAACTTGACAGAGGTGAAATTTTTGATGGACCTGCCACTTATAAGAGAAAGTGACAAGTAGAATTGGTACCCCCAGGGAGGGTGAACTTTTATCAAGTGTTTGGGATTAACTTGATTGAGCTCAACTGGGGATTTGATGGAAACACTGTTGATGGTGTAGTATTAACCTAACAATGTTTTTTAGGTAGACTTGTTATTCTGTTGAAGGGAATAACAAGTGGGGCTAGACTCGGGGGGAATCTAGGAAAGTTTGTTACCGTCAGAGGTGTGATATTAACTTAACGGGTTGGAAGTGGTCTTGCCAGAAGTGTAATGTTAACTTGACAAGGATGTGAGTCAGAGGTGTGATATTAACTTAACTCAGAAGTGTCACTGTCATAGGTGTAATGTTTAACTTGACAGTGAGGGGAACGCTAGAGGTGTAATGTTGAACTTAGCATTGGTCATCTCGGCTTGCATAAGGAAGTCCGAGGGAAAGTCATGGCCATAGGTGTATTGTTGAACTTAGCAATGACTTGGATGCTAGAGGTGTGGTGTTAACTTAGCATCATCCATTTCAGCTTCGGTGTGGAAGTCTGAAGAAAAGTGACTGTCAGAGGTGTAATATTAAACCTGGCAGAAACTTGATTGCTGTTTAGAGGTGTGGTGTTAAACTTTAACAGTAATTTGTCAGAGGTGTGATATTAACTTGACAAAGATTGACTCATGATAAGAGTAATTTGAGGACCTGTCATTCTATTGGTGAGAATTAACAAGTGAAAATTTTGAAGTGCCAGAGGTGTAGTATTAACTTGGCGAATTTGAAATTTGATACTCCGTGTAGAGTTGACAAGCAAAATTTGTACTCGACAAGGAATATTGAAAAGTTTTCATTACCAGAGGTATAGTGTTAACTTAGTAATGGTTGTATTTTGTAGACCTACCATTCTATGGATGAGAATTGGTAGGGGATTTTGGAGGAAAGAGTGGAGCCAAGTCCACTTTAGGATTTTTAGCAAACCCTCAGCTATCAACGGATTTGAGGTGCCTTTACCAACTACCGTTTGAGTTGGGCTAGCCATGCTATTCCCCTCAGCATGATATGTTGTCGAAGACTTATGTTGGACTTAAAAGCCAACATTTTCCTCTATCCTTAGCCGTCGGGGGCGTCGGATCAAATGAGAACGTGTCCCTTAGGATTTTTAGCAAATCCTCAGCTGTCAACAGGTTTGAGGTGCCTTTACCAACTACCGTTTGAGTTGGGCTAGCCATGCTATTCCCCTCAGCATGATGAGTTGTCGAAGACTTATGTTGGATTTAGAAGCCAACATTTTCTTCTATCCTTAGCCGTCGGGGGCGTCGGATGTTAATGAAGAAGCTCTTCTTGTTTTGATCAGAGGTGTATTTTTAACTTGATCAGTGAGAGAATACCATTTAAGGATAGTATTTCTTCAGGAACCTGCCATTGATCGGCATCATGAGTGTATCGCCATTCGGGGTTATGAGGCGATATGACCCATTTGAGTAGACTGACTCTACTACAAATGGTCCTTCATTTGGGTTGGAATTTTCCTTTTGTCTTGTGCGTCATTACCATGGGTCTTCTGACGGCTAAGACAAGATCGCCTTTCTTGAAAGTTCGCACTTTAACTTTCTTGTTGAAGGCTCTGGTAATTCGAGCTTGGTAGAGCTCGATTTGTTGCTGGGCCTGCAGACGCTTATCATCTAAGGCCTCCAGTTCTTGGAGTCGCTGTCGATGCTTCTCCTCGGTTGTCATCTCCGCTGTCAAGGCGACGCGTAGAGATGGAATTTGGATCTCTAATGGGAGCACGGCTTCGCACCCATAGACCAAAGAAAATGGAGTAGCTTTAGTTGGGGTTCGCACAGTTGTGCGGTAAGCCCATAAGCATTCGCCCAACTTGTCGTCCCAATCTCGTTGACTTTTCGAGACGAACTTCTTGAGAAGCTTGTCAATAGTCTTATTGAAAGCTTCTGCGAGGCCATTAGCGGCAGGATAGTATGCCGTTGAGGATACACTCTGGATTCTGAACTTGGCACAGAATCTCTGGAAAGCCTGGCTAATGAACTGGGGCCCATTGTCGTGGACAATTCGCCGAGGTACACCGAAACGGTAAATAACGTGGTGTTTCACGAATTTGATCACGTTCGACGATTTGACCTCCTTCAAAGGGATGGCTTCGGCCCATTTGGAGAAATAATCGGTTATTGCCAAAATGAACCGATGTCCTTTTGATGATGGTGGGCTGATAGGACCAACCACGTCCATACCCCACATTTCAAATGGCAAGGTAGAGGCCGTAGAGTGGAGGTACCCTGGTGCTTGATGGATGAAATCGCCGTGCACTTGGCAGGCGTGACATCTCTTGGCATAAGTGACGGCATCGGCAATCATCTTGGGCCAGTAGTAACCCAATCTTTGGAGTCGATGTGCCAGTTTTGGGCCAGGTTGATGGGCTCCACACATGCCGTCGTGGGCTTCTTTCAATACCTCTTGAGCCTCCTTTGGTGAGAGGCACCGGAGCAAGATCCCGTCATGCGATCGACGATACAATGTTTGTGTAATCGCATTATAATAGAATTTGGGTGCTTTCCTTCGAATGGCAGCCGCCTCTTTGGTGTCTTCAGGCAGAATGTCGTATAAGACGTAGTCGATATAGGGGAATCGCCAGTCTTTAAGCTCTGGACCGGTTGATGCTTCAAGTGCTTCTTCGCGGTGACGACCTCCCGTTGACTCCTGATAATCCTCGAGAGCATTTCTCGGGCAATACAGGTCGTGGCTGTAGACGAATATCTTCTCCATTACTCCAGCTGGAAGAGCTAAGGAGGCAGCCAGGGATGCGAGTGCATCTGCGTGCGCATTTTGCCTGCGCGGTACATGGTCGATGTAGAAGCTTGCAAACCCCTCGGCCATGGGGATAGTCGCGTTGTAATAGGGTACTAAGTCTTCATGTCTGACTTCGTACTCCCCGCGAACTTGGCTGACGATGAGCTTGGAGTCGCCGTATGCCTCGAGATTTTTAACGCCAATCTCATCGGCGAATTGCATCCCAATCAAAAGAGCGTTGTACTCCGCCACATTGTTGGAACAAGGCTCAGTTAATGAGACAGCTCGGGGAATCACATAATTTTGTGGGGATACGAGTACTACCCCTACCCCTGCAACTAAGTGTCCCTTCGGGCTTGTTCTTGATGCACCGTTGAAGAAAAGTTGCCAGACTTGACTTTCGAACGATGTCTGAGTCAGGCAGACTTCAGCAACTTCATCTGGGAGATCCTCGTAGACTTTGGCTGCCCTCGGATCTGGGTGCTCAGCTAGGAAATCCGCGACTGCTTGTCCCTTAATGGCCTTTTTGTGGTAAAAAGCGCATCTCATATTGGGAGAGCAATATGGCCCATTTTGCCAGTCAGCCATTTAGCGATGAAGGTTTAGTCATAAGTAACCTTAGGGGATTGACTTTTGATATGACGTTTATAGTTTGGCCTACCAGATAGTGTCGCATTTTCTAGATAGCGAACACCAGTGCCAAACATTCCTTCTCGATCGGGTTATACCGGTGTTCGGCTCCGATCATTGTTCTACTCAGATAGTAGATTGCTTGCTCACGTCCCTGATCGTCATTCTGAGCTAGTAGAGCTCCCAAAGAATGATCCATTGCTCGAACGTACACCAGAAACGGCTTTCCGGCTACTGGAGCTGCAAGGACTGGTGGTTGGGTGAGGTATTGCTTGATTTCCTCAAACGCTTAGTGGCAAGCGTTATCCCAAGTGAATAAGACACCCTTCTTCATCAGCTTAGCGAAAGGTTGGCATCTTCTAGAAAGGTTTGAGATGAACCTGCGGATGTACGCCAATCGTCCTTGTAATCCTCTGAGTTCTTTGAGATTTCTCGGAGGTTGCATCTCCTGGATAGCGCGAACCTTTTCCGGGTCCAAGTGAATTCCGGTGGATGTTACAACAAATCCTAAGAATTTGCCACTGGCCACCCCCAGGAAGGACTTTGTGGGATTCATCTTCAATTGATGAGCCCGCATGATGTCGAAGACCACCTTCAGGTCTGCTATGTGATCACCTTTAGTGCGGCTTTTTACCGCGATGTCATCAACATAACATTCCACCGTTTTGCGTATTTGCTGATGGAAAATGGCGTTCATGGCCCTTTGGTATGTTGCCCCTGCATTTTTCAGTCCGAAGGACATGACGGTGTAGCAATATACCCCTAGAGGTGTCCTGAAGGAAGTATGCTTTTCGTCATCAGGATACATTTTGATTTGATTGTATCCTGAGAATCCATCCATGAAGGACATTCGTTCGAATCTACAAGTATTGTCAATCATGACATCTGTGATTTGCAATGGGAATTCGTCTTTGGGACAAGCCTCGTTTAGGTCACGGAAGTCGATGCAGATCCGGATCTTCCCGTTCTTCTTGGCAACTGGACAATGTTGGCTACCCAGTCGGGATGTTGTTCTTCGATGAAGCCAGAATCAATAAGTTTTCTGACTTCTGATTGAATTGCCTCCATTATTTCTGGACGGAACCGTCGCTGCTGTTGTTTGACAGGTTTCACGTCCGGATTGATGTTGAGGCGGTGCATAGCCACTTGGGGATCAAGTCCCGGCATGTCCTCGTAATTCCAGGCGAAGACGTCTATATACTCTTGTACAAGAGATATTAGATCTTTCTTCTCTGAAGGTGACAGGCCGTCACTTATGAAGATGGGCTTAGGGTTAGCCTCATCTCCTAGGTTGATCTGAACAACCTTGTCTTCTGTGGGTGGCTCGCGCTGTTCAAAGCGGGTATCCCAAAGAGCATTTAAATATCTGATCCAAGGATCTGTATCGGATTGGATCATTTCTTCATTTCCATCTTCCAGGTGGCTTGCCGAAACCATGTTCACTGAAAGTTCCTTGAAGATGTTGCCGACACTGACATCTGACTCCCAAGATGATGTGTCTGAAGAGTAATCGTTGCTCGATGATTCTTGAGAATCGGAGGCCGATGGGACCGGAGTTGATGCATAGCCCAACCCCGGCGTGTCCAATGATAATAATCGGGGGCTTTCCTTTGGCACAAAGGATTGAGGCAACGTCCTCCTTCCTTTGCCGAAGTTCAACCCGGGTTTGTTGGTCAGGTCGTAGCCCATGGATCTCATTATTTGAGCGCTTTTGGTTCATAATGACCGAACTTAGGGGATTCTTCCTCGCCTTTCGATTCGTCGCGGGGCGTTGGTTCAGACGAGATTCGTCCAAAAAGAATTGGTTTTTGGCCTTTTCGTCTTGCTGGAACCATAAATATAGATTCTTGCGCATTACCATTGTCTTGGTATGTCTCGAAGGACGATTTCACTGGTACATGCAATGATGTCAAGGCACCCATTGCCGATCAGAGATCGTCATCTATATCAGTGCTAGTATCTGACGGTATTGAATCAGAAGCACACACAGAAAAATACGCAAAATCTAAATCTTCATTAATATACCAACCGCCTACATCATCGGTGGTATTATCGACATCGAGCTTATTAGTGCCCGTTACAAGTGGTTCTAATTCCCACAGGCACTCTTCCTTCTCAGGCTCAGTGTCAGCCTCATTACCAGAGTCTGGCTCCTCTGGTTGTGGGGCTTCATCCGTCTCCACCGGATCTTGGTACAGCAAAGAGTCGGTGAAATAATTCTCGACCCCTTTGAACGGATGCCTTTCGGCGATCAACGTCTGCACCTTTCCACTCCCGTCAATGTACTTCATGACTTGGTGGAGAGTGGAAGGAACGATGGAGTTGCGGTGGATCCACGGTCGTCCCAGCAATAGATTGTAGGAAGTGTCGGCGTCGATGATGTAGCATGTCACTTCCGACTTAAGACTTTCAATCTGACACCTAAGCTTAATCTTCCCCATCGGACGGGTCTGGTTTGCATTGAACCCATAGATAGTTGTCTGGGTGGGGCTCAAACGATGGGTAGGAATGCCGAGATGTTGCATGACCCGGCGGGGCATGATGCTCAACGCGGACCCTGGGTCTACCTGGATGCGGTTCACCTCGGACGATCCAATATACCCTGTGAAGTACAGGGGTCGATCATGCTTCCCTTTCACCTGCATATCATCTGTCGTGAAGGTGATGCAGGGGGCATTCTGGGAGGTGTGGAGGCAATCCTCTACATCTTCCTCCTTCGGCACCTGGGTCATAAAGATCTCAGCATTTTTCAGAGCTTCTTGCAGAGCTTCCCTGGTCGACTTTGATAGTCTAAGAAGTTCATACAAGGTAATGCGTGCCGGAATGTTGGCCAACTGAGCCAGGACATCAAGGCGGTAAGGTGCCGTAGATCCTTCCGCGATGCCCTTCTGAAGGGCTCGAGAAAATCGGGTCGCCTTCTGCTTCTCCATGGGTGGCTTTGTGGAGGGCCTGACTGGCTCTGAAGTTGGTTGTGGAGGGGCTACTGCCGTCTCGTCGTACTGTTTCAAGTACACCTGACCTGAACGGGTTCCCGCCATTGGTTGGTTGGGCTCTGCGGCCAAGACTATCGTTTCCTCCTCTGAGTCGGTCAGTGAAGGGATATCAGTCTCCGCTTCTCGGGAGGAGGCACCCACTACATTGCAGGATGAGGCTTTTGCCTTGCCTTTGGATTTCCTGTTGGTCACAGTAGTCCATTGTTGCTCATTGACAAGGTCAGGGTGGACCCACATAATTTCCCCTTGAGGCGTAGGGACGGGTACCAGGCCTTTCTCATGCTGCTGGTGAGGGTCTGTGTTGACCACTCTCAGCTCTCCTTTTGGAATAGGAGTTACCCCCGCAGGCGTTGGAGGTTGTCTCCCGAACTGGAGAACCGACGTCACATTAGCCGTCACCTTCTTCTGCTCTGGTCGGAGCTTTAACACCTCCGCGTCAATCAGAGCCTGAAGGATGTCCTTGAAGACGTAGCAACTTTTGGTGGGGTGTCCTAACATCCTGTGATACATGCAGTAGTTGGGATTGTCGGTCTTGCCAACCTCCTCCGGGCGTCGAGCTTCAGGGAGCTTCAGTCGGTTGCTCTTGTTGAGTAGTTTAAAGAGCGAATCGACATGTTCCTCCTTGAAGGAATATTGCTTGTTGGCGCGTGGCTGGCTTGAAGAGCCACTCGCCTTGCCTGATTGAGGTTTGGCGGGAGATTTGGTCTCCGTTGCCAAATTATCCTTCCGCTTTGTTTGGAGGGATGTGTCCGGCGCACGCCTTGTCGACCTTTTCGGCCTAGGCTTACCTTCCTCCGCTCTGACGCGGGCGATAATCTTCTCAGCCTGTTCACCTTGTTGGACTAATTGCTTCCAGGTGCGGCTTTCAGCAACTCCTATTTGAGCAAGGAGTGAGGTTTGGAGATTGTGGCGGCATGTTTCCACCAGGGTGGCCTGGGTCATACCGCTTGGACACCTGAGTGCCATGTTCCGAAATCTTTCCACGAAGGATTTGACGGACTCCCCTTTTCGCTATTTGGTAGCCAAAAGGGTTGGCATTGTGACTTCGAAATCATCCTCGAAGAAGCGTGTTAAAAAGAGCTTCTCCAAATCGCCCCAGTTCTTGATAGAACCTTCTGGGAGCTTCATAAACCATTCAAAGGCAATCCTTTCAGGGTGCCGATGAACAGGCGTGCCAGGATGGCGTCATTATCTACTACATTCCCAGTTTGGGATTTGAAGTAGTAGATGTGCTGGTTGGGTGACCCCTTCCCATCAAAGGCTTGAAGAGTTGGAGCTTTGAACTTGGGCGGGTACGGAACCAAGTCCCATTCAGCCGGGTAGGGCCGGACCACTCCTACTTCTTGGAGGTCTTTGCGATTGGTAAGGGCCTCGAGGCGTCGCTCCAGTTGACTCATTCTTTTAACATGAGCCTTTCCCTGGTCTTGGTCGCCTTTTACTTGCGATGAGGACTTGGACAAGCCGGAAGTAGATTGCCGCGTCTCCTCAGAAGGTTCGGAAGATGAGCTTTCTCCCTTCTTCCCTTTGCCCTTTGACTTTTTAGGAGGGGACCTCCTTCTGTCTTCGAGCAGCTGTGCAATCGCCTGCTTGAGGGAGTTGATAGATTCCTGCTGAGCAAGAATCATATCCATTTGTGCCTTCTGGATCTGCTCCAAACGTTTAGTCGTCTCCTCAAGAGCGCCTGTCATGTAGGCGGAGGTCTCCTTCTCGACGGAAGAGTTTGAAGCCCTTGATTCCGCTACGGCGGAGTGAGAATCATTAATGCCATAGGCTAAGGCATTATAGTTAATTGGGGGAATGGCCCCAGTCCGGGTGCGAGTGTGTCGATACACCCCTTCCGGTTCAGAGTCAGACTCGGAGTTGTCTGAGCTGACTGCAAGTTGTTTTCCCTTGCTCCTGCTTGTCATATTCGCAGCGAGTTCTGGGTACTCAACGTCAGAGAAGGTTCTCCTTCTGTGGGAGCGTCTTCTTTTCGCTGACGGAGGAAATTAGGGTCAGCTGTCTGACTAAAGATTGCTGGTGTACGCCTGATCCGCAACGGCACTCAGAGAGCATATGGATGAGCCGTTGGCAGCAACATGACGAAGTGGCCTGATTGGCACTTCTTTTCTTCGTCAGATAATCCCTCAAATCTATGGGAGGGGGATTGAAAAGATTAGCCTCGCAACGTCGAAGACGGGAGGCATCCATGTGCTGCACAGCCTGGACGCAGGCTTCAGGGACGCGGTTCTCGCGACGCGGCTGTGTAACGCGCGTCCGGCGTCTCTGCTGAGATGAAACGCGAGTCTCGCGTTGCTGCCTGGTGCGTCTGGGCAGAGACACTTGAGAGAGGATGGGCTGCTGGGCCCCACGCCTATGGGCTCGTGCCTCTTGCGCTTGACGAGGCGCAGAGGTCTCACCTTGGCGTTTGATGAGTTGGTCCTCGGAGGTCCTAACTGAAGGAATCTCGCGTTTGGGACGCCAAACGCGGACTTCACGTACTGGACGGGGCGCGGGCAAGGTGCGAGATTGTACGTCGCGTCCAGCCTCAGTTGGACAACCAACGGTTCCAACTTGCAGCTGACGCGCACGTCTCCTCTGTCGACGCTCAGCGTTTCGATTGCGTCGAGGAGGTAGAGAGAGACCAACAACATCCTGATGTTGAACATCAGGGACTTTAACCACGCGGGTCTCCTGAGAGACGCTGACGCGGGTGTCTTGTGCGACGCGGTTGGTCGCAAAGGCAGATGTGCCTGGGACCACGCGGGCCTTCTGAGAGGCGTTGGCGCGGGTACCTTGCTTGGCACAGTCGGCAGCAGGGGAGCTCGAGAAAGCCACAGATTGGGCCTCGAGGCCATTCCCCGTCGAGACCCTGCGACAGCCGCGGGTCTTTAGGCTCTTGGAGCCAGAAGAGAGGAACTCTTCGTATTTCGCCTGGTCGAACTCGACAACGAGCGATTCGACCATCTTCCCTTATAGTAGACGTCATCTTGCACCACTATTTGCTCCTCAGTGACAAACGTAGTCCCCAGCGGAGTCGCCATCTCTTGTATGACCCGGGAAAGAGGGAGACAATGAATTGCCATAAAAGTTTTCCTTGAATCAAATGAAAAGGATAACAAAAAGAACTGTTCCTTCCGGTTACAAGGGAGGGAGAATATTGAATCTTGAATTCCCCCTTTGTTTAAGGCTGGGTTCTTCGTGTGGCGGTGGAGAGTGAATCTTGTTCTCCGTTGACCAGATGACCGTCCTTCAGGGATCTCCTCTTCGGCCGGTAGAAAGAGTGACACAGCTCTGTCTACCAAAACTCTAAAAGAGAAGGTAGGCGAAAGCTAGCTCGTACGCAGCGAACTTGCTGAAGAGTTGATCTGCTTCTTCTCTCCTTCTGATTGCCGATTGCCGATTTCTCGATTGCCGATCTCTCTATTGCCCGATTGCCGATTGCTCTGTCGCCCCGACCTCATAGTAAACGAGGCTATTTATAGAGGTCCTAGGGGTGAACGTGCCCCCTACAAACGCTCCACAATGAGGGCCAACTTCCCCGCTACATGGGCGGTAACTAACCCACGTGCCTGCTAAAGACACGCCACGATGGGGGCTGATTTCCCTTACGTGTGGGCAGTGATTGGTCCCTTAACTGAGACACGGGTGTCAGGCCAACGCGCCTTGATGCTGAGACGCGGGTGTCAGGCCGACGCGCCTTGATGCTGAGACGCGGGTGTCGAGCCGACGCGCCTTGATGCTGAGACGCGGGTGTTGAGCCAACGTGCCTTGACGCTGAGACGCGGGTGTCGAGCCGACGCGCCTTGATGCTGAGACGCGGGTGATAGTCCCTCGCGTCTAGAGCTTGAAACTTTGCTTTTCAATAGCTTGTCCTCAGTAACTTTTGGACAGCCTACAGTGACATTAAACAAATCAATAAAAGATATATGTGATGTACATTCATGAAGAGGAAGACGCTAAGTTAACTTCCCTACATATATGCATTACATGAAGGAGGGATGACAAGTCCTAACTCACATAACGCATTATATGCAATGCATAAGAGGAGATATGAAGCTTCCCCTACACACGTGTGTCGCATAAATAAGAGTTGTCAAGCTCATCAATATAAGATACACTCAACAAGAATCTATATGTAGAAGAGATGTTATGCTCCCTTTGCATATAGGCAATACAAATCAAAACATTTTATGATACCAATTGTAAGAAAAAATATATCAATTAAAAGTGAACACATCAACAAACATTTAAGAAATGCCAATTGAAAGTAAATGAGGCTTTGAAAACAAATCTTAAAGAAACCAATCAAATTTTGATTCCAAAATGAAAGATATATATATAGATAATCTTGATTACCAATTCTTTCTTGGTACCAATGAAAGTAAACAAATAAGCATCTTGATACCAATTGTAAGTATGTTAATTTTGAACATATGATACCAATTGAAAACACAATAAGATTGGGTGTATAACTCATGTTACCATCCACCCATTTCATGCACATGTTTAAAATGGATTTTCAATAAAAAACATACAAGGCATGGTTGCCCAACCAACCGCCCATAATAGGTAGGGGTTTTCAAAAATAGGTTTGAAAATAAAGTGTGTTTGAAAAACTCTACCATATTGAAGAATACGAACTAGTTATAAGAAAAATTTAAAAACTAATACGAAATCCTTCAAGTAAGGAATAAAATAAAAATATATTTCATGAAACATGAAAATCACTCAACAATTGACACTCAAAAGATATAAAGCTCATATATGACTCATGAAAACAAAATCATGAGAAACCAATAAGTAATGTGAGTGTACAAGTTTTGTGTGAA
The DNA here is from genome assembly GCA_038442645.1 of Agave tequilana. Classification (NCBI taxonomy): domain Eukaryota; kingdom Viridiplantae; phylum Streptophyta; class Magnoliopsida; order Asparagales; family Asparagaceae; genus Agave; species Agave tequilana. Next base: position 27,314 of record JAVJIF010008170.1, on the reverse strand, counting down.
AGACAAAATCATGAAAATAGTCAATTTAGCTCAATTTTGAATTTCCTTTAAACATGAAAACATGAAAATCATCAAAACTAAATTTTCATTAAAAACAATTTATACTTCAAGGCATATGTATGTTTTGACAAAACAAGAAGTATACATACATATCCCTAAACACAATTGAGTCCATAATAAAGATTTTCATGAAAAGCAAATGACTCAAGGGGTATACATGTATATCTTAAGGTTTGGCAAAATAGACATATACATGAAGTGAAAACACATGATCATAAAACATGTCCAAGATGGGGAATACAAGTTAAAATGCATGAATCATCAAAACTAGGCTATACTAGTACATTTAACAAGCACAAATGAGCATTTAAGCACAAACATATAGAAGTCTATTTGTGGCTCACTAGATGTACAAGTATATATCTAAGTTTTAATGAAAACTAAAATCCAAACATGTAATCAAATCATGAAGCATAAAACGAGATACAAACCAACATCATAAATATGATCATTATGTAAATCACATGCTATTAGAGCTATGATAAACATGATAGCTAAACATATGCGAGAACACAAAAATAATGGTCCATATAAACATGGGTGATCTCAAATGCTATACATGCATGTCAATGGTCTAATAATCATGGCATTTAACATACTAATCAAAACATGCTAAAACTCAATAATGTGGAAAGCATGTAAATATAAACGGGAGTTAGAGATCGATACCAAAATCGATGAAGGCACCTCTCTAGTTCTCCAAACCAAGGTGGTCCTCCCACCAAACTCCCCTTGAAAGTGATGCATCCAAATAGTCCTCATAAAGCTCGAAACGCATCCACCTCAAGGTACCATCACTCTCACGTCATGCGAGAGCCCACACCTACATCAAATACAATAGGGGTGGTCTTTGGTCCCATGCTCTTTTGGGTCCATGGGGGTTAGTTCCTTTCCTAACCCAAACAAACTTAGTTGCTAAATTTATATCATGCACTCTATCATAGCAAAATTTAGCAAGGTGGCCCTTGCGTCTACAATGTGTATAAGTGTACACATGAGCATACATCGTGTTATGGGTGTGACCGTGAGGAGCATGTGTATGCCGTGTATGGTGTGCATGCATAATAGGAACTTGTTTCTTTCGAAACAAAGATTCCATCCGTGTATGGTTCATGGCACAATGGCTCAAAGTGGAGCCCAAACAATCAACACTCTTCTTAAGCATAGATATATCATTTTCAATGTTAGAAGAAGTGGTACATGTAATAGGTAAGCTAGGTGAAGTCACACTAGCATGGCAAACATGTGTAGACAAATCATTTGCAAAGAAATATTTTTCTTTAAACAATCTTTTAATTCTTGTGAAATCAAATTTATTTTATTTTTTAAAGAATTATTCTCTTTTAAAACAAAATCAACTTTTGAAGACAAGTTTTCATTTTTCTTCAAAATTATTTCACAATCATTTTTAATTTTCAAAAATTCATTTTCTTTTAGGGCAAGTTCAAGTTTAGATTCAATGAATCCCTTTCATTAGAAATCTCCACTTTCTCTTGCAAAATCAAGTTTAGTTTTGAACATAAATTCTTATTTTTATCTTTTAGTTCAAAACTCTTCTTTTTCAAAAGATTATACTTTTCTAACAATTTTTCACAAACAATTTGATAGTTCTTCATTCAAGGCATTGGCATCAATATAATCATTACAAGAAGAACTAGCATCATCACAATCTAATTGAGATTCTGAATATATCTCAAGGGAGTCATTCCCTTAGACCATATGGCATTGTTGCTCGGATTCTCTACTAGATTCATCCTCCGTTTGGATTGGCATTTGAAGCTTGGAGGAGGTCAACGTGTTCCACACTGAAAAGGCGGAATCACAGTTAGAAACTAAGCACAGATATTCTTTATTAAGCGTGCTTCTAAGTGCCACTAGGGCTTGTGCATTGGCCTCTATATGCTTGCTATTATTAGAGAAGGATTTCTTGGTAATAGCAAGGTAAACATGCAAGCCTAGGGTTTTCAAATACATGGACATTCTAAATTTTCACATGTCAATGTTGGAAACATCAAACATGGGAGGTGACAAGTAATCCATGAGTGTGTGTAAACAATATACGTGTGCAAAAATAAATGATAGATTAGCTAACCAAGATCACACTCCTAGGTGGTTAAACCAAATATCAGGAGTGTAGGCTCTGATACCAATTGAAAGTACACGTAGAGGGGGGGGTGAATAGGTGTACGGCTAATCTAATGAACTAAATACGGAAATTAAAAACTAATTGTAACTACACTAAGTGCAACTAACAAGTGTAGCCGAATTCCCGTGAAGGGCTCTGGACTAACTCCTCTTGATTCCTCTGAATAAGAGTTGAGGCGCTATATGAAGCTCTCGTGGTTAAGCACAAGTGAGGCACACACAAACAAGCTAAGCATATAATATGAATAGATGCAATGCACAATATAAAGAGAGAGAGAGAGAAGTTAGAGTCAATGGATCAAACGCAAACAACAAGATTTGTTTCGAGGTTCGAGCACCCAGCTCTACGTCCCCGCCTTCACCGAGAAGGATTTCCAATCCACTAACTTGTCCACCTAGGACTCCCACACAGGGAACCTCCATCGAGGATTTTGGGGCAATACAATAACCGGGAGTACCCAACTCCTCTCTCAACCGAATACAACCTCACACAGAGGCAACACAAACACCACCTCACACAAGAGTGGTAGGCACCTAGCCAAACAACCACAATCCACCTCTTCACCAAGAGGGATATAAATCTAAACTCCACCTCTCACTAGAGGGAGCAAACCACAATCTCAACCTCTACACTTGAGGGAGCTAATCACAACCCAAATCAACCTCTACCAAGAGGGATATCAACAAAGAAGGAGGGTTTATAACAAAGTGATCAAAAGACCACAAACTAATTTCTTTTCCACAAAACAAAGGATCCTATAGAAAGGATAGAATGATAAGCTCAAGTGTGAAAAACTAAGAGTTTGAAAACAAAAACACAAAGAAAAGTATTTGGGAAAACAACTTGTATTTGATAGAATGAAGAACTAAGCAAATATCCCAAATCCAAATTTTCTTTGATTTTTTCATACCCTAAAAACAAATGAAGATGAAAACTTTGAAGCTCTAAAAACTCTTTTTAAAAACTTGTAATAAAACTCCAGAAGAATGTAAATTTTTGGCTCTTGAAAAACTTTTTTTAAAAACCCTAACAAATGGGGTATATATATCCCCATTGAAAAACTAGCCGTTGGGGCTGTTTTTCAGCCCTGGTAGCTGGCGGTCGACCGGCTCGGTCGACCGCCAACGGTCAAAAATTTGACCGTTGGAGCCTCGGTCGACCGCCGGGTCGACCCTGCCAATCCAGAGAGCAATTGATCTGGCCGGTCGACCGCTCGGTCGACCGTCAAGCCTTACGGTCGACTGGTCGGTCGACCGCCCCCACCCGAGAGTGGAGTACTTGCAGTCGGTCGACCGGCCCAAGTGGCTGGCCAGCGTGCACATTTTGTGCACGTCGGTCGACCGACTCTGGGTCCGGTCGACCGGTCCGGTCGACCGCCAGAGCCTGGCAGGCTACTATAAGGGACTTAAAAACTTGATTTTTTTAATTCCTAAAAAATCTCATAAAATCTCTAAAAATTTACAAAAATAGTTTTTCATAATAATACATTGATATACAAACTTGTATAAAAAATTTCAACACAAATTTCAAACTTTTTGAATCATTTTTGTGTTATGAAAATTTTGCCAAAAACTAAAATCCGTATTTTCCAAACTTGGATTTTTCAAATGAAAATTCGTTTGTCCAAAACTCATCCAACTACAAAAACATGATACTTAAACACTTTGAAGCATATTACACATATGGATATAATCCAGTATACAAGAAAGATATATATCAATATTTTTTGACTTTAATTACAAAAATACGTTTTATTAAAATACAAACTCCAAACACATGAATAGACATATCAAAATAAGTTTGTCTAAGAGGTTGAAACATACATGTATATAGAACATATCTAATATACATTAAACCATGTAAACTTGTATTGATTCAATCTATTCATGAAAACCAAGATCGGTTAAACCAAAAACCGAGAACAAAAACCAAAACATGAAACGTGTGTGTGTTGTGAACTTGAGCATATCACACTATCTAGTCTTTACAAATGGATCTAAACACAAAACTAAACTATGTACCGAAGTCTTCTTGACAAACTCCGTCTCCAAGTCGACTCGATCCAAATCGTGATCCACGGAGCTTGACTCCAACGAGTGCTAGATATGACTTTGTCGCTCGGGCTCTTGAATCACCATATGAAAGCTTCCAACATCTTTGTTGAAGCTAATCACCTACTAATATCTTGATTAGAGATCTGAAACTAAACATCACAAGATTATAGTAACTATAACTACATGAGTTGATCATCATCAAAACTAGAGTGGAAAGCCTTTGGGCCAACACAAACAAGTCATGAAACAACAAACCATATCACAAAGTCAAAACATAAATCAAAACAAAAACTACATATTTCTCCCCCTTTTTGTCATACATCAAAAAGGGATATGTTAGCAAGAAAACTTTCTTATTCAACAACACAAACATTTAGTTCACCACATATAAAAGAAAATCTATTATAGTCAAGAGGTTTAGTGAAAATATCGGCAAGTTGCAAATCGGAAGAAACATAATCAATCTCAATATCACCTTTCTCAAAATGATCTCTAAGGAAGTGATATCGAATCTCAATATGCTTGTCTTACTATGTTGATTTGCATTCTTAGTCATATGAATGATACTAGTATTATCACAAAATATTTTTATATGATCAAAATGCAAATCATAATCAAGGAGTGTATGTTTCATCCAAAGGACTTGAGCACAACAAGCCCCCACCGCAACATACTTCGCCTCGGCGGTTGAGAGGGCTATCGAATTTTATTTCTTGGAAGACCATGAAACAAGATAATTACCAAGAAATTGGCATGTTCTACTAGTACTCTTCCTATCTACTCTACAACCGGCTTAGTCGGCATCCGAAAAACTCGTCATTGAGAATTCTCCGATTTTCGAATACCAAAGACCCATTCCAATAGTCCCCTTAATATACCGAATAATGCATTTTATCGCAATTAAATGAGATTCTTTGGGACACGATTGGAATCTAGTACAAAGACACACACTAAACATAATATCCGGCCTTCTAGCCGTTAAATACAACAAGCTACCAATCATGCTTCTATACAATTTTATATCACACACTTACCTTGGTCATCCTTATCAAGCTTGGTGGTGGTGGCTATGGGAGTGTTGCAAATTTTAAGTCTTCAAGCCCAAATTTCTTTATAAGCTCCTTGGAGTATTTGGCTTGACATATGAAAATCCCATCACGCATTTGCTTGATTTGGAGTCTAAGAAAATAGTTTAATTCACCCATTAATGACATCTCGAATTCACGTTGCATGCATTGTTCAAACTCCTTGCAAAGTAACTCATTAGTAGAACCAAAGATTATATCATCAACATATATTTGAACTATAAGAATATCACTATCAACATGTTTAGTAAATAATGTGGTGTCTACTTTACCTTTAACAAAATTATTTGAAAGAAGAAAGTAGAAAGCCTTTCATACCAAGCTCTTTGAGCTTGTTTTAAACCATACAAGCTTTATCAAGTTTGAAAATAAAATTTGGATGCACATGATCCACAAAACCGGGAGGTTGTTCAACATAAACTTCCTCATCAATAAAAACATTTAAAAATGCACTTTTTACGTCCATTTGAAAAAGTTTAAAGTTTTTAAAAGATGCATAAGCTAGTGTGATCCGTATAGCTTCAAGCCGTGCTACAGGTGCAAAGGTCTCCTCAAAGTCAATTCCTTCAACTTGAGTGTAACCTTCGGCCACTAACCTATCCTTATTCCTAATAACATTTCTTGACTCATCCAACTTGTTCCTAAAAATCCACTTAGTACCAATTATTGGTCTATCATGGGGTCTAGGAATAAGGTGCCAAACTTGGTTGCGCTCAAATTGATTGAGCTCTTCTTGCATAGCTAGCAACCAATATGAGTCACCCTCAGCTTTGAGGATATTTTTGGGTTCAAAATGAGATATGAATGCAAAATTTTCACACAATTCATGGAGTTTGGAGCGAATAGTTACCCCCCTTTGATACATCACCTATGATGAGATCTTTGGGATGATTTAAGGCGTATCTCCAATCTTTAGGAAGTGGTTGTGATTGCTCCACTTCATCCTTTGGAACTTCACCAATAGATTCTTCTTGTCATCTTGGATGGGTGAGTTCTTCAAGAAAATTTTCTCCATGTCCTCACCTAATGAGTTAATCTCTACAACATTCTCAACAATAGTATTAGATTCTTCAAATTTAACATGCATAGGTTCTTCAATAGTATGAGATGATTTATTGAATACCCTATAAGCTTTGCTAGTACTAGAATATCCAACAAAATTGCTTCATAAGCCTTAGCATCAAATTTACCCAAATTATCTTTAGTATTCAAAACAAAACACTTGCATTCAAAAACTTTAAAGTATGAAACATTTGGTTTTCTTAAATGACAAATTTCAAAAGAGGTTTTGAAAGTATTTTTACACAAATAAATACGGTTTGATATGTAACATGTGGTGTTTACGGCCTCGGCCCATAAGTATTGAGGAAGCCCATATTCACTTATCATAATCCTAGTCATTTCTTGAAGAGTTCTATTCTTCCTTTCAACTACTCGATTTTGTTATAGAGTTCTAGGACATGACATTTCATGCTTAATTCTTTTTCATCACAATAAGTCATGAAGAGTTGGTTAACAAACTCACCACCTCTATGACTTCTTATCTGTAAAATCAAAAATCCTTTTTCTTTTTCAACCCTCTTTCGAAAAATCTTAAAATGCGAAAAAATTTGATCTTTATGCTCCAAAAAGAAAACCCAAGTGAAACGAGAAAAATCATCAACTAAAACAAAAACATATCTGTTTCCATTTAAGCTTTTAGTTTTAGTTGGTCCAAAAAGATCTATGTGAATCAATTCTACAAGCCTAGATGACATGATATCTTTGATTGGTTTGAAAGAAGACTTGGTTTGTTTCCCAAGTTGGCACGCACCACAAATGCTGTCTTTTTCAAACTTTAAACAAGGAATACCCTTCACCAATTCTTTAGAATTAATTCTAGCAAGGTGATCAAAAGATACATGTCCTAATCTTCTATGCCATAACCATGAAGTCTCATCAAAAGCATTCAAGCATTTAGTAGAACAATCCAAATTAAGCATGTCAATAATATAGACTTTATTTTCACGAAATCCAGTGAGAATACAATCATTGATTTTACAATAAAAATTTTACAAGAAGATTCATCAAACACAACTTTAAGACCACGATCACATAGTTGACTTATACTAAGCAAGTTATATTTAAGCCCATCAATAGAACAACATTTTCTATTAAAGGAGATGCACCAATTTTAATGTTACCTATACCGATGATGATGCCCTTGGAGTCATCTCTGAAGGTGATGGTGCCACCTTCAACGTACTTGATAGGTTGTAAAATTGTTGATGTCCCATATCATATGCCTTGAACAACCACTATCAAGGTACCACCGCTCCTTACGTCTTGGAGCCTTGGTGTGTACCTATATCAAATAATTTAAGACTTGATTTTGGTACCACACATTTTCTTGGGTCCTAAAGAGTTAGTGTTTCAAACCCACACAAGATTATTTGTACTATTTATATGATCATAGCAAAATTTAGCTAAATGACCATTCCGGCCACAATAAGTGCATCTATAAATTCTTCCATATTTAAAAGCATAACGAGTATGTGGCTTACGAACATGTGAATTGTAAGCATGAGTCATTTTAACATGAGTGACATGTGATGTGTTGGCATGATGAGCATGAGTTGTTTTATCATTTTTAGCATATGGAGTGTGCATATGCTTCTTTGAAAACATTTCTTCTAATTTAGTAGTGTTAAAAGCACATTCTTTTAAAACATTTTCAAAGTCATTGATTTTAGTTTTTAACAAGGATAATTCATTTTCATCAATTTTTGAAATTTAGTTTTACAAGCAACTCTATAAGCATCAAAATCTCTTTTTTGAAATAAGATTAGAAGAAAGTTCATCCTTTTCTTTTGAAGACATTGCAAGTTGATTTTTAAGTATCTCTATTTCCTTTTTAATTTTGAACACTCTACCTTTTATCATCAAAACTTTCTGAAAGTTCAACAAAAGCATGTACTGACATTTCTCTACTTATTTCACTTTCATCATCAAGTGGTTGAGTAGTTACCTTGGGTGTGTTTGCCATGAAACACACATTTGCCGTGTCGACTTCATCTTCGGATTCACTTTCCGAATCCCAAGTAGCTTTGTATACCTTCTTTTCAACCGGCTTTTTTTGCTTCAAGGAGGAGGTCATCTTTTTCTTGAAATCTGGACAATCGGCCATGATGTGGCCGGGTTTACGACAGTTGTAGCATATGATCCTTTTCTCCTCCTTCCCTTCCCATCGCTTTCTATAGTTGAGCTTATTCTTGCGGTACATTCTCTTTACATTTCTCACAAGGAGAGATAGCTCTTCATCATCTTCTTCATCTTCTTCATCATCGTAGTTGGTAGAGGAAGACTTGAAAGTTATAGACTTTTTTTTTGAGGTACCGCTTCTTTTCTAGCCTTCTTCTCCATCTCATGAGTTTTTAGATTTTCGATAAGACTTATGAGCTCCATCTTGTCTTTTTCATTCAACTCCTTCAAGGTGGTAGCTTTGATTTCCCATGACGAAGGAAGAGCACGAATCACTTTACGCACCTTTTGGTCGTTGCTTATATCATCACCTAGAGAAGAAAGAGTATTTGTAATCTTAGTAAACTTGGTAATCATATCATCAATGGATTCATCTTCTAGCATTCTAAAACTTTCATATTGGGAACGCAAATGTTCCCTCATGAGTGACCAATAAGTGTTGCCAAATCTCATAGGCGGATTTGCAATGGATAACCCGTGTTAGGTCATCCTCATTCAAAGCTAAAAGTAGGACATTTTGAGCCTCTGAATTAGCATCAAATTCCTTGAAAGTAAGTTCGGACCAAGTGTCCTCCTCACTTTCGGGTCTACTATATGGCTTGGTCAAGGACTTAGCAACTAGACTACCTAGAGATTATAGAAAAATGTCATCCTAACTTTTCATATGGGAAAGTTGAGTCCATCAAATTTGGGAGGGGTCTTAATGTTGTCGGCCATCTTATAGTAACCCGTGTTAGGTCATCCTCATTCAAAGCTAAAAGTGGGGCATTTTGAGCCTTTGAATTAACATCAAATTCCTTGAAAGTAAGTTCGGACCAAGTGTCCTCCTCACTTTCGGGTCTACTATAAGGCTTGGTCAAGGACTTAGCAACTAGACTACCTAGAGATTATAGAAAAATGGTCATCCTAACTTTTCATATGGGAAAGTTGAGTCCATCAAATTTGAGAGGGGTCTTAATGTTGTCGGCCATCTTTACTAGTGAATGAATGAAGATATGAAAATTGTGATTGTTTTTCATTATGTTTGCAAAGGGGAAAACTTACAAAAAAGAGTTTGAGGAGCTAAATTACAAGTATTCTTAAAAAGATTACAAGTAGATCTCCTCATAGATTCTGGAGAAGTGTGCCGATAGGAGTCTGGTAAGCGCGCGACCACTTTGTCCCTTTGACGATGCGAGCAATGAGATTCCCTTCTCGCCTGGTTCGGGGAATCAGAGAACAGAAGGTTGGTAGAACCCTCTTGCTGCTTCTCAAAATCGCCTTCAATAAGGAATTCCTTCTCGCCTGGTTCCGGAGATTCCTTGAGAAGAAGGACGACGTTAGGGTATCAACACCCTGATTAGAGAAAGCAATTCTCTAAAAGGTCTCTGAATTTGAGAGCGCACGGTGCGTTATGAAGAAGCCTCTGCTTGTGGAGTCCTCTTGTATATCTTCCTCCTTTACCCCTGGTGGGCTATTTATAGGGAGAGCAAGGGTATAATCGTCCCTTGAAGATATGGAAACAGATTGAATCAAATATGTTTAATCTAGAAAGTAGCCTTGCTGCGAGGCTAGGATCAGCTTCTGTGAAGCTAGAATTGGCAGGTCGGTTGATCTTCTTGATCCTTTCCATATCGTTGGAGGATTTCCCCTGATCTTCTTACTCGTTAAGAGATTGTGGCAATCAACAGCCAAATTTGATCTCTGATTGATCTTGATTGGATTTGATCCGATTTCATCTGGAGATTTGATTGGTCAAAGGTTGACCATAGCAGACCACTAGCGGCGATGCCCGCTTTGAACTCACAGCGGAGCTAGAGACGATTTCTGGCGAAGTTCGAAAGAAACCTTTGGCGGAGCTGGAAGTCCTCCGTGGCGAAGTTGCGAGTTAGCTTCCTGGCGAGGCTTTGGATGTCTTCGAGGCGAAGTCGGGTGATATTAGCCTCTCAAGCGAGGCTATCCCTTTGGGCTCGTGTGATGCTAAGTGTTAGCATCTTAGACCTGCTGAGGTCTTGTTTAGAAACAATCTGGGTTCACTGTCTGCTTGCTGGATCAGTGGAGTCCAAGTTGCTTTCTTGTCCCTCGGAGATAGGTGAAAACTGGTCTTCAGCTCGTCTGTCACTTGTTTTTTGTAAATGTCAACAAGTTTGGACATTGTTCGGACCAATGAGAATCTTGTCTTTTTTAGTGTCAACAAGACCCCCTTCAAAGTTTTCGAAAGTCTGCAATGGCTCAGACTTTGAAACACTTTGAACTGTTTTGATCGGTGGTGTGTGGAGTATGAACGTCGCCATGATGGTTGAGTTCAGCTTCGCATTAAATCCTGCTTTGGATGTAGATTCGCCAAGGAATCATGTAGATTCGCGTGCGGGTAGCTCCGCGTGCGAGTAGCCCTGCATCTGGGCCTTCGAAGATATGTTCGCTTGGGAGCGCATGTCGCTTTCCCGAGATCAACTGCCGGGGTCGATTTTCAAGGAAGATTTTCTCCTTCTCTTGCGCTGACCGGGGAAGATATTCTCCGATTTGCACGTTTCCAAGGGAGGATATTCCCTTTCTTCAAGGCGCTATAAGTTCCTTTTATGAGGGAGACGTTTTCTCCCTTCGCACGGTTCCAAGGGAAGCCGTCCCTGTTCTCAAGGCGCAGTAAATGCCTTAAATGCGCTCGTGCTTCCACGCTTGAGGCGGCAGCGCTCAGGCCATGAGGCCTATAAATAGGACACTTGAAGTCCTCTGAAGAGAAGTGCTTTACCTCTCTTCTCTTCTCTTGGTTTAGATAGATACTCAGATCTCTGAATTAGTGGGAATGCCCACTCTGGTCATTATCCAGCCAAGGACTGGTAAGTCTTGATCGTTCAACGACTTCACCGATTTTAGGGAATTCATCTCCCTTGATTCATCTTTAGCAGCTGCTTCAGGGATTAGCTTCCCTTGTTCTCTATTTAACTGATCTACAGAGAAGGATTTTGGCATAGCTTCCCAGTGAAGCTATCATCTTGACTTGATCAGAAAAAGATCACTGCATGTTAAGTCCGCTGCACAGGCAGAACTTGGGACTTGGTATCTTCAGGTTGAGCCAGTCTTGCCATATAGGTGAAGCTAAGACTGTGTCCCATAGGATCAGTCTGGCTTAGCCATATAGGCGAGGCTAGGACTTGGCGTTTGCTGAGCTAGCCCATCATCACTGTGCAAGCGAGGCTTACCCTCTTCTTTACTGAAACTGGATCGCTTCGACCCAAAAGATTTGGCTTAATTCTTTTGTAGCCTCTCCTGTGCTTAGTTGCTAATCTGTTCTGATTTGCCTTGCAGTGGGCTATGTTCGCCAATCTTGTGACTTGATGGAAGGAACCATAAAATTGCCTTATGCTTCCCCAGTTGAAGCTTTACTTTTAAGCAGGAGGAACAATTTGGGGCAGCGGTGCGTGTCCCAGAGGCTGTTGGCAGCCTTTTATCCGAGGTGATTTGTTCTGAGGTAAGGCTGGCTGCCGCTTTTGATAGTGGGCGTCGCCTGTGGGATCGCCGGCATCATTGCCGACTTTCAACTTTGGTGGCCTTTGGGGGCGATCCACTTCGGGAAAGCGGGCATTACACCCGTTAGATCACTGGTATCACTGCCATTCCCATTATACGTGATCTATCGTGTTGGCGGCGATAGGTTTTTATTGCCAGGCTTCAACAAAAATGACCTGGCAATATCTGCCATTTTTGTGGAGAATAATGACCGTGTCCTTGCGGCACCACTGGTTACGGCCTTGTGCAGGAGGAAGGCCTTCTTTGTCCAGTCGGTTCGACTTAGAAGCGGATAAAACCACTTGTATGCCTTTTGCGCAAATGACCTTGTAAAGCAACTGGTGTGTTATATGAAACACAACTTTGATGTAATATCAATGTACTCTTCCTTTAAATCAATGAAAGTTCATCTCTTGATTATCTAATTTTGCTTGCTTTCATTGACAATTTGGCTATAGCGGAGCTAAACTGTATGCGGAGTTAAGGGCATAGTCGCTTCTTTGAATGAACTTCGCGAAACTGGTATGTCCCGCGAACAGCGCCTTTTTAGGGGGCTAAGATTAGCCTTCCGGCGAAGTCCCTGAAGGATTGCGCGAAGCCCGCATTTTAAGCCAGGGCGAAGTTAACCCTTAGTGGGATCGAAGCAGCGCTTCTCGGGGAGGCGCTTCGGGTGGCGTTTCAAATTAATTCGAAACGGCGGCATACGCCCTTTTTGAGGCCTCGTTTCAGGCGCTGATTGGCCTATAAAAGCCCGATCGGGCTGAACAGGAAAAGATCTCCTTTTTTCAGAGAGAAATTTCTTGACTTTCCCTCTCCCTCTTCCTTCTTCATTCAGAGAACTTTGAGAACTCTTGCAGCTCTTCAATGGCGCCCAAAAGACGAGCGGGGAAAGAAGTGGCGACTTCTGCAACGGAGGGTCCTCCTCCTCCTTCGGTCATTGAGCGACCAATCGCCGGTAAGAGACTTTCTCTCCTAATTAGAGACTGTGGTCTTTCTCTTTTAAAGCCAGTATTTGGCTTATCAGGACGACGGAATATGGTTTGTTCTTGTTAGGGAACTCGTTTCCCTGAATTTCCCTATCTTCCTTGTACAGGGAATTAAGAACTGAATAGTTCTTCTTTAGGCTTCTGTACGAAGCCATTACTTGGGCTGTCTTCGTCCTGTTTAAGGAACAGGACTCGGGTCTGTCCCTTCAGTCATGGCCACGAAGGATGACTCTTGACCATAACACCCTCTTGATGACGTCAGCCCTTAGGGCTATACCACTTCTCGCTTAAGCGAAGTTGGTACTTAGACATTTTCTGCAAAATGCAGATTTGTCTGCTGCGAGATCAAGCTTTGTCGAGGCTGTCGCCTTACTGGCCTTGCTCACGGGGCGAGGCTATGCCTTAGTGAATCTTATATCTCCTGTCCGCTTGACTGATGAACTAATCATAGTTCTCTTTTTCTTTCTTGCAGTGCCTTACACCCATGGTCCCTTGAATAGTCTGTTTGGGATGACCAGCCGAGCGGATGGCAGCATCAGCCTTCAATTCTATGGCCAGGCTTCTCTCTTTAGTGAGCGGAGTTCCGTCGTCCAGGACACGCTTATCCATGGTGGTGATCCGCTCACCATGAGGAGTATTCTAACCCACCGCTCCTCTCGAAGACATCGACCGTCGGACTTATGAAAAGCCCAATTTCATGTTCGGAGATGCCGCGTCTGATCCTGATCGCCAATTGCAGGCAGGCGAGGGACAGTGGATCTTCAAGTTGGATGGCGAGAAGTTTTATCTTCCGTCTAACAAGCGGTACTTTCCTTTGTCTTCTTTTGAGTGCGTAACTCAGGCTCGGAAGATGGCATGGGGCGTGAGCCGAAGTGTCGAGTCCGTCCACGTCGGGAGATTGAAACCTCAGTCTCCTGGTTTTTCAAGGGCGGGCCCTCCTCACAACATAATAGGCCTATATCCTGGAAACGTGTCGCGGGAGCTTCCGGTAGGAGAGAATCCGGCTATGGCGCAGACTTTTGGCACCCAGTTCTGCGCAGTTGACGGGAACTATCCTGCCACTGACTTCAGGACTCCTGGTTGGGTTCACCCCCAAAGACATGATGGGCGGACCTAACCAACTATATCCTCGCTCACTTCGAGGAGGACTTGGAGAGGTTGAACCTCTATGAGGCCGTAAGGGCAACCTGCTACGGCATTGATATGAAGGTGGCGTGCTTCTACGCCATCCTTGAGTTGTATTGCCCAGCTTCGGGGACCTTCTTCACCCCGTTGGCGAGTTGGGCATGACCTTGCACGAGATGAGGGAAATCTCTGCCCTGCCTTTCGGGTCTCTCCCGTATGAAGAGTACTTTCCATGCGAGACGGAGTTGGCTCTTCTGGAGAAGCAGGAGCCTGCTTTATTTGAGACTTATCGGGAGTTAATGTGCCATTTGCACATATGTTCTAGCATCCATGGTGGCAGCAAGGGTAGCTCGAAGAGCTTGAAGAACTGGGGGAGTTACCTATTCCCAGATATGAAGAATGCTCCTGAGGCAGCTCATTGTGGAGTTGCAGATGGCGACATTTTTGAACGGATGGAGGTATGCCTCCAAAAGGATATTGTCATAACAGAAGACGATGGTCCTATAAGAAGGGTGATGTCCTTCGGAGATTTCACCATCAGGCTTGTCAGCCGATGTCTCGGAAGGCACTGTTGGCCGGTTTCTTAACCGTCTGGTTAAAGAAATGCGTAGTGCCATCCTCCTCGGTGACATCGTCCACCTGAATGTTTTGCTGCCTGTCGTTCGCTTGGTCCATGGCCATCGTCTGGGTCTCCTTCCGGCCATGGTGTGCTGTATTCAAAGAGGCCTTCGCGCATTAACGGAGGCTTTCTGCAGGCCACCGGCGACGAGGCGTGGGAAGAGCGCCATCCTGTCTTGTGCTGGACCCAATCCTAGGGTGGGTCTGCCATACACTTATTTAATGGCGTGTTTGCCTTGCACTGCCCTTCTTTGATTGAAGCTGGAGAGGACCCTCCGCAAGGTGTTCGAATGGCTCTTCTCCGCCGATTCGAAGGATGTTCCTGGCTGAAGACCTACGTGGCCGAGGCCCGCAAGTTAGTGCGTCGTCATGACGCTTACAACTTATTTCGCTGTTTTCCTCGCATTCGGGGCGCAGGGTACAACGAGGAATTCCGAGATGCGGAGTCAGGACGGTCTCCCATGAGTCGGGGGGTTTTTGAGTGGCTGGTCAGTACCCGGCCCTCACATTTATTGTATAGAAGCGGGGATGTCTACTATTTAGAACCTTACATCCCAAGCCGGTTTGCTCGACAGTTCGGGTACGACCGGCTGTATGTGGGCAACCCCAATCTCGATTTAGCCTTCATGGGGAGTCTCATCGATGGGGCCCGTGCCTGGCGATTCTTTACTGCGGGCGGCACTGGGGCGTGTCTGCGCACGCCGTTGAAGGATCCCAACCTTCTGACGACCCTGTGCTTTTCCCAGTGGTATGCGGCTTCCAACTCCACACCTCCTGAATTCAATGCCAACCGCTCAGGTGTGAAGTTAATATCTCTCATCGACTGAAGCGAAAGGCTTCTGAGAGAAAGGAAGGCAAACGGGTTCGTGTCCCTGGCTTGGAAAAGTTCATCGCTGTAGATGATAGCGTGGCTTCTGATGCAGGGAGTCCTCACTTCGAGGCGGGGATGGAGCTGATACTCATGCAGCTGGCTCTGGTGTGGTGGGGACATCTTCCCCACGACGTGCGGGAGAAGTGGAAGAAGAGGATTCTGACGTCCACTTCAAGAGAAAGCGGGCAGGTAGCTCTCGTAGGAAATCATTGGTGAAGAAACCCCGCCGCCAAGCTCCTACGAATATCGTAGAGGGTATCCCTCTACAGCGATTCCTCCTGCTGCCCCATTAGCAACTGAACCGTCGGTTGCTGAACCGACTAGTGGTGAATTCGCTCCAGGTCTGGGTAAGGTTAACCCCATCCATATAATACGCCTTTGGTGTATCCCAAATAACTCATTATTTGCTTCTTGTTGCAGGAGTTGAGTCGGTTGGGGAGCAAGGGGAACATTATGATCCCCTATTCGCTTATGGGACTGCTGTTGGTTCCTTTACTCACGCGGAGGAGTCCGGAGGTGATGCAGCCGACCTTGGTCCCTCGGCGCTGGGACTTCTAAAGGAAGTTCTGAGGCATCGAGCTCTATTGGGTGGTCCACAGGATACTCGGCAAGCGAAAGCGAGCCGGCTGTTCGTGCTGATTTTGGCAAAAATTTTCCGATGGAGCCCCTGGAGACTGATGCGGCTGACGAGATGTTCGAGGCAACATCATCCTTTGGTATTGTCCTAATCTCTTGGCTTCTTTTGCATGTAGTATTCCGACTGACCGCAGTCTTGTTACAGGTGTTCGGCCTCAAAATGCATCAGCTTCAAGAGAGCCGGGAGATCCCCCCGAAGAGCCAAGGGGTGACACGAGTGCTTCGACCGCGGCGGATGCTGCTATGTTGGACGCGCTGTATAGCGACCTGCCTTCTTATCGGTCCAAGTCGACCGAAAGGCCAGAAGTTGCGGAGGCGGCAGTCCCGAAGGTGTCCTCACTCCCAACTGTATTAACGAGTGGGGTGCCGACAATTTTGCCAAGTACGGAGCTGAGGGTGATCACAAGCCCTACTTCTCCAACCCTGGTGGTTGAGCCTGCTGCTCAGGAGGTGGTTGCTAGTCCTTCTTCCGCGATGGCTGGCGTTCTGGTTTCGATGAGGACTCCGCCGAGATCGCCCTCGGCTTGTCCGGCTGCTGTCAGTGCCCGCTGCTTCTTCTGCGACGGCGTCGACCAGGCTAGTGAACTATTCTGAGGTTGCCTCTTTACCGGAAGTGGCTGAGGTCGAGAACGATTACATCGGTGACCTAGTCGATAACTTTTATAAAGGCTTAGGCGGACTATCGACCTGGTTCTGAAGGGCTCGACTATGCCATTCTCAAGGTTAAAGGGGGTCCTCTCCCGTGATATTGAGAGTATTCGGGACTTTGAGGGATATCACCAGGCACTGCTTTGGAGCTCTTGGTGGATGAATTTGAGAAGGATGCGGAGGAATGGCGCCGCCTCTACCGTTTGGACCCGGAGTCTTTAGTTGATGACCGGCTCGCGCTTCTCATTGCTCAAAAGCACGAGACTCAGCTTGCCGCTCAGGAGGCTGCTAAGGCTATCTCTTCTGACTTGAAATCCTTGGAGATAAGGCAAGCGGAGGTTGGAAGTGCAATTGACGCCTCCACTAGTGCTCTCCTCGGCGCTGAGGATAGATTGCGAAGGCTGAGAAAATGATCAGGAAAGCAAATCTCCTCTTATCCAAGGCCATACCGGTGCGTCTTGATGAAACTGCGCGGCTTGAAGAGCTCAAAGCTCAGAGTGAGGAGCTTGCGCGGCAGGGGTTGTCACAGAGGGCTACTTTGGCGGAGGCCGAAGCTCGTCTGGCTCAGGCGGAAGATTTCAATTGCTAAGCTGAGGTCACAAGCGCTTGCCCAGGCTGCTAATGACAGGAAGACTAGGCTAAACACCCTCGGAGAGCGGCTCAGATCGTACAGTGTGCGCTTGTAGCTCCATGTACTTTATCCTCTTGAAATGAATGAAAATTCTTTCTTCTTTTGTCGAATCTTCAATCTTGTTCTTCTTTTTGAATTGCGATTCCGAATTGTAGTGCAATTTCTTGAGAACATAGTTCTTGTTGGGTTGGATAATAAGACTTGGCTATCTGTCAGTTCAGAGGTCGCGATGACATAATTGGTTGAGACGTCACCAAGCCCGAAATCGGTCCTCGTCGGATCGTAAGATGAGACCTGTCTTTTGTAAATGTCAACAGGGCTCGGATTAAGACTTAGCTGTCTGCTGGTTCAGAGGTCGCAATGACATAACGGATGAGACGCCACCAAGCTTCAGAAATTGGTGATACTCGTCTTTTGTAAATGTCAACGAGTATCGAGACCTGTCTTTTGTAAATGTCAACAGTTTTCGGAATGAGACTTAGCTGTCTGCTGGTTCAGAGGTCGCAATGACATAACCGATAAGACGCCACCAAGCTTCAAAATTGGTGATACTCGTCTTTTGTAAATGTCAACGAGTATCGAGACCTGTCTTTTGTAAATGTCAACAGGGCTCGGAACTGAGACTTAGCTGTCTGCTGTTCAGAGGCGCAATGACATAACCGAATGAGACGCCACAAAGCTTCAAAATTGGTGATACTCATCTTTTGTAAATGTCAACGAGTATCGAGACCTGTCTTTTGTAAATGTCAACAGGGCTCAGAATTGAGACTTAGCTGTCTGCTGGTTCAGAGGTCGCAATGACATAACCGGAGAGTGAGACGCCACCAGCTTCAAAATTGGTGATACTCGTCTTTTGTAAATGTCAACGAGTATCGAGACCTGTCTTTTGTAAATGTCAACAGGGCTCGGAATTGAGACTTAGCTGTCTGCTGGTTCAGAGGTCGCAATGACATAACCGGATGAGACGCCACCAAGCTTCAAAAATTGGTGATACTCGTCTTTTGTAAATGTCAACGAGTATCGAGACCTGTCTTTTTTAAATGTCAACAGGGCTCGGAATTGAGACTTAGCTGTCTGCTGGTTCAGAGGTCGCAATGACATAACCGGATGAGACGCCACCAAGCTTCAAAAATTGGTGATACTCGTCTTTTGTAAATGTCAACGAGTATCGAGATCTGTCTTTGTAAATGTCAACAGGGCTCGGAATTGAGACTTGTCTTTTGTAAATGTCAACAAGTTCAAAATTGTAGTGGAATTTGGAGAAGTCTCGTTTTCACGGGGAGAAACGAGGTAATTGCTGTCATAGGTTTAATGTTAACGTAACAGCGGAGTGTATATGTGGTCTTACCATTCTATGGATGAGAATTGGTAAGTGACTTTGGAGGTCTCGTTCTCACGGGGAGGAACAAGGGAATTGCTGTCATAGGTTTAATGTTAACGTAACAGCAGAGTGTATATGTGGTCTTACCATTCTATGGATGAGAATTGGTAAGTGACTTTGGAGAGGGAATCAAATGGGAACGGGTCCCTTAGGATTTTTAGCAAATCCCCAGCTGTCAACGGGTTTGATATGCCTTTATTAACTACCGTTTGAATTGGGCTAGCCATGCTATTTCCCTCAGCATGATGAGTTGTCGAGGACTTATGTTGGGCTTACAGGCCAACATTTTCCTCTATCCTTAACCGTTAAGGATATTGGATTATCGGGTTAATGTCTGCATAACCCTGATTCCCTTTGGGATAACCGGTGCACGACCAGGTGTCTGTTGGTTTATGGCTGTATGACCTCACTTGGAGGAAGAGAAAGGCTCTCTTTGTGTGTGCTTTGGACACGAAGATCTTGATCAGAGGTGTAGTGTTAACTTGATCAAGAGAAGGATCCTTGATTAAGGATAATACTTCTTTAAGAACTTGCCATTGATCGGCATCATGAGTAGGTTGCCCTCTGCAGTCGTGAGGCGGTATGCTCCGTTTGAATAGACTGTTTCTATTACAAACGGTTCTTCCATTTAGGCTGAAATTTGCCTTTGGTCTTGTGCATCATAATCATCGGTCGTTTGACGGCCAAGACCAGGTCTCCTTTCTGGAAGACTCTCTGTTTGACCTTCTTATTGAAGGCTTTTGAGATTCGAGCTTGATATAGCTCGATATGCTGCTGAGCTTGTAGCCGCTTCTCATCTAAGGCTTCGAGCTCTTGAAGACATAACCGATCATTGTCTTCTGACGTGATCTTAATGGTCAGAGCGACTCGCAATGATGGCATCTGGATTTCCAACGGGATGACTGCTTCGCACCCATATACCAGGGAAAAAGGCGTATTGCCTGTCGAGTTCGAACCGTGGTTCGGTAGGCCCAAAGACATTCGCCAAGCTTTTCGTCCCAATCTCGTTTGTTCGAGGAGACGAATTTCTTGATTAGCTTGATGATCATTTTATTGAATGCTTCTGCCAAGCCGTTAGCTGCGGGATTATAGGCAGTTGAAGCCACATTCTGAATTCAGTATTTATCGCAGAATCGATAGAATACTTGGCTTATGAATTGGGGACCATTGTCATGGATGATCCGCCTAGGGACACCAAATCGATGAATGACATGGTGCTTGATGAAATTAACCACATTAGGGGTTTTAACTTCAAGCAGTGGTATAGCTTCTGCCCACTTTGAGAAGTAATCAGTTATTGCCAGGATGACCCGGTGACCTCTTGTCGAAGAGGGCTGATTGGCCCTACAACGTCGATTCCCCATGCTTCAAATGGCCATGAAGCAACAGTTGGGTGGAGCAGCTCCGAAGGCTGGTGTATGAAATCCGCATGAATCTGGCATGCTTTACACCTTCGTGCGTATTGGATGGCATCGGCTATCATAGTTGGCCAATAGTATCCAAGTCTGTGCAACCTGTCTTTGAGCTTTGGACCTGGCTGATGAGCTCCGCAAATGCCGTCATGCGCTTCTTGGAGCGCTCCTGTGCCTCTGAATTGGAAAGGCAACGGAGGAGAACACCGTCATATGAGCGACGGTAAAGTATCTTCAAAGTCGGATCGTAATAGAACCGAGAGACCTTCGTCTGATGGACGCCGCTTCCTTGGGATCGTCTGGAAGCAGACCGTGCAAAGCATAATCAATGAGAGGAAAGCGCCAGTCTCTTGGTTCAAGATCCGTGGAGACATTATAGACTTCTCGAGTTCTTAGCATGTGCTTGGAGCATACAAGATGTCGAGTTGTGACTGTGAGGTGATACTCGGTGTTAGTTGGCAAGGCTAGTGTTGTTGCTAATGCAGCAAGAGCGTCCGCCTTGGTGTTTTGAGATCGAGACACGTGCCCGATGTAGAAACCTTCAAACAGGTTGGCCAATTCAACGACCATGTGATAATAAGGCACCAAGTCCTCATGGCGGACTTCGTATTCGCCTTTAACCTGATTGATGATCAGTTTTGAATCGCCATAAGCTTCGAGTAGCGTACCCCATTCCATGAGCGAGCTGAAGACCAATGAGCAGAGCATTGTATTCCGCTACATTGTTGGAGCATGATTCTGTCAGAGAAAATGCTCTGGGCAAGACATGATCCTGTGGGGAGATAAACACAACCCCCACTCCGGCAATAATCTTGCCTTTAGGGTCCATTCGCGATGCTCCATCAAAGAACATCTGCCATACTTCCTCTTCTGAGGTTGCATTAGACTCGAAGACCTCATCAGGGATATCTTCGTGAAGTTTTGAATGCTCCGGAACTGGATGAGCAGCCAAGAACTCTGCAAGGGCCTGGCCTTTAACCGCCTTCTGAGGCGTAAAGATCATGTCGTATTGAGACAATAAAAGTGCCCACTTAGCCAATCTTGAATTCAATGATCCCGGCTTCGTCATAAGAAGACGCAATGGGTTTACTCTGGAGATGACATGTATGGTCTGGCCGACCATATGTCGTGTCTTCTGGACAGTGAAGACGAGAGCTAGACACTCTTTCTCGATAGGGTTGTAGCGAGATTCCGCTCCTATGAGGGTTCCGCTCAGATAATAAATGGCTTGCTCGTGGCCATTGTCGTCTTTTTGAACGAGGAGGGCACTGAGGGAGTAGTCTAGAGCATTTACATAAAGCAAAAATGGTTTCCCTGATGTAGGGGCCACTAAGACTGGAGGCTTTGTGAGGTACCTCTTGATGTCTTCATAAGCTTCCTGGCAAGCTTGATCTCATACGAAGGAAGCACCCTTTTTCATGAGTCGGGTGAACGGTTGACAGCGCCTGAGAGGTTTGCAATGAATCTTCTGATATAGGCCAGCCTGCCTTGCAAGCCTCTGAGCTCTTTGAGATTCCTCGGTGGATGCATGCTCTGAATGGCTTTGACCTTGTCTGGGTCAAGATGAATTCCTTTTGATGTGACAATGAACCCAAGAAACTTGCCACTTGATACTCCCAGAAGGATTTTGTCGGGTTCATTTTCAGTTGATGAGCCCGCATTATGTCGAACATCGTTCTCAGGTCGCGAAGATGTTCATTCTTGTTGCGGCTTTTGACGGCAATGTCGTCAACATAGCACTCCACCGTTTTTCGGAGATGATCGCGAAAAAATCGTACTCATTGCCCGTTGGTAGGTTGCTCCGGCGTTCTTCAGTCCGAAGGGCATTACAGTGTAACAGTATACCCCCAATGGTGTTCGGAACGAAGTATGCTTCTCGTCGTCGGGATACATCTTAATCTGGTTGTACCCTGAAAAGCCGTCTATGAAAGACATTCTTTCGAATCCACATGTGTTGTCGATCATGACGTCGGTGATGGGCAGTGGGAATTCATCTTTAGGACAGGCCGTATTGAGATCACGGTAGTCGATGCAGATCCGTATTTTCCCGTTCTTCTTGAGGACAGGGACTATATTAGCCACCCAATCTGGATGTTGCTCTCCCGAATGAAGCCACATGCAATGAGCTTGTGGACTTCGGCTTCAATAGCTTCCATGATGTTCGGGCGAAACCGACGTTTGTTGCTGCTTGACTAGCTTGACGTCGGGCTTAATGTTCAGACGGTGCATAGCGACCTGTGGATCAAGTCCGGCATATCTTCGTAGCTCCATGCGAAGACATCTATATACTCCTTTATGAGTATTATCAATTCTTCCCTTTCTGTAAGTGATAGGCTTTCACTTATAAAGATGGGCTTGGGATGGTCTTGACTCCCAAGTTGACCTGCATCACCTTGTCTTCAGTAGGTGGTTCGCGCAGCTCGAACCGCTTTTCCCATTGGATGTTTAATTGCTGGCCCACGATTCTTCATCGGTAGCCTCCGCAGGTTCCAACTGACTGCTCGACGTCATATTAACAGTGAGGTCTTTGAATATTTCTCCTATACTGATATCGGAGTCCCACTCGGAGGATGAAGCCGAATGTGATGAAACTGGTCCACCGTCCTTGACTTGAACCGTTGCTGACGACGTGGGCGTGACGTAACCCAACCCCCTGCGTGTACTATCATAGTATTTGTTTGCGGCTTCCCTTTAGGTACAAGGTTCCGCATCAAACCGCGCCTCCTTTTCCGAAATTCAGGCCTGCTCCATGCTTCAAGTCGTACCCCATTTTCTTCATAATGTGGCGCGCTGGCCGCGCATAATGGAAGAACTGTGGGGCGTCTGAGTCTGAGCTCGAATCTGCAGTTGTGGGTCCCGTGGCTGGGTTCTACCGAAGATTATCGGCGACTGACCTTGTTTGGACGGAGGGATCACCAGTGTGGCCCCCTCTTTAGCTTCCACAGATGTGCTGGCTACACTTGGCTCATGCACGGGCACATGCATGCAGAGAGCCATCCGTAATGGATTTAATCAACCCAGTACTCGCAGGATAATCAAAAGAAATATTATCATTAATTACCCATTCACTTTCATCCTCTGAAGGAATATTACATAGGGGATTATTGAGACATGCTATAATTGGTTCACCAATCAGAATGGCTGGCATGCCTGTTTCGGATTCTGAATCCGCCTCGTTGCCAATTTCATCATCGTCCGGCAACGATTCTTTAAGTGCTCCACCGGCCTCTTGATATAGGAGAGCGTCAGTGAAGTAGTTTTCCACCCTTTGAATGGTTGCTTCTCAGCAAAGACAGTTCGTACTATCGTGTCATCTTCAACATACTTGAAGCATTGGTGCAGGGTGGAGGGAACGATCCAGTTGGCATGGAATCATGGCCGTCCCAGCAGCAGGTTATATGATGTGTCAGCATCAATGACATAGCATGTCACTTCTGACTTCAGACTTCCGATTCTGCAACGGAGTCGAATTTTCCCCAGTGGATGACTGCTCCCGGCGTTGAAACCGTATATTGTAGTAGTGGTTGCGGACAACCTGTACAATGGTATGCCGAGGAAGTAGAGAAGCCTTTTGGGGATGATGCTGAGTGCAGACCCCGGATCGACTTGTATTCTCTCGATGCACGTTGAACCGATATATCCGGTGTAGTACAGAGGTCGATCGTGCTTGTTGTCTTTGAGAAGCATATCTTCTGCCGTGAATGTAATAGCGGGCACCTTCGATTGTGCGTGATGACATTCTGGGCAAGGAGATTGAACGTCGTCGTTAGGGATTTCAGGCATGCATGTCAGAAAGGATTCTGAATTGACTAGCGCATCCCTGAGTGCTTCTCTTGTCTCTTTCGAGAGGCGAAGGAGCTCGTGTATAGTGATACGAGCTGGGATATTGGCCAGCTGAGCCAATATGTCAAAGCGAAAGGGCGTATCAAACCCATGGCCTGGTGGTTTCTTCAACACGTGGTCGAATCGTACCTCCTTAGGCCTCTCTTTTCCCTTGGTTGGACTGGGGTGGATGCTGGTATTTGTACTGACGTCGTTTGCTGTTGTATCTCGTCAGTAGACTTTTCATACTGTCTCAAGTATGATTTTCCGGATCGGGTGCCCGTCTGTTGAGGCGCATCGGCTTGCGCTGTGCAAGCATGCTTTTCTCTTCTTCAGAATCACTGAGGGAAGCCGATGTCAGATTGTCGTCGTCTGGCAGGATGGAGATGACATTGCAAGACTTGCCCTTTGAGTTGGGCTGCTTTGGATCCCGCGGTACGTCTTGGACGAGGTCTGGATGTATCCACATGACTTCTCCTGTCTCCAATGTTAAGGGAACAAGACCCCTATTCTTTTGAGCTGTAGCTGGAAGATGCTTGATTTCAACCGTGGCGCAGGGACGGAATAAGTCCCATCAGGAACTGTGACCTTTTGAGTGGTGCCGAACTCAAGAGTCGCCATATTGGCAGTGACTTTCTTCTGCTCTGTCTTCAACGTCAGAACCCCGGCATCGACCAGGGCTTGTATTCTGTCCTTGAGGACATAACACTTGTCAGTAGGATGGTGGATCATCCTGTGGTAGAGGCAGTATTTAGGGTCATTTGTGCGCCCTATCTCATTGGGACGCCGAGCATCTGACAGTTTTATTTTGTTCCCTTTGTGGAGCAGATGAAATATGGTGACCACCTGATCGTCTTTGAAGGAGTACTACTTTAGAGGGAACTTGGGTTCCTGATTGTTGAAGCCGCTCTTCTTAGCCTTCGACTGCATATCTCCAGGTAATTCCACAGACATAGTCTCTTTGCCTTTAGCTTGAGAAGATTGCGGTAGGTCGCTACGCCCTTTGTTGTTCATTCCCCACTTGCCTCTAGGGGCGGGGTTCGAACTTTTAGCCGACTTCTCGGCTATCTCTGCCTGTTTGACCATTCCTTCCAAGTATGGGCTTTGACTGCCCCCATGCGAACTCCACTTGGTCTAAGAAGTTGTGTGTCTGCATGTCTGCAAGAGCATGGGTAATGGCATCCCAGCTGGGCACATCAAGGATAAGTTTCTGAACCGTCAATGTAGTCACGGACAGATTCGCCCTTCCTCTGCACAGTGGAGAGGAGCTTATCCATAGTTACTTCGGTATCATCCTCATAGAAACGAGAGAGGAACCGAGTTTCCAGGTCGATCCAGGAGTTGATAGAGCCCGGGGGAAGACTGCGAAACCAGTCAAATGCCACCCCCTTTAAGGTGCCAATGAAAAGCCTAGCCATAATGGCATCATTGCTTATAACATTACCAGTCTGAGACCGGAAATAGTAGATGTGCTGATTTGGCGAGCTCTTTCATCATAGGTATGCAGCGTTGGCGGTTTGAACTTCGGTGGATATGGCACCGAATCTCACTCCAGCGGATAAGGACGGACTGCCCTTACCTTCTTTAATTCATCCTCTGAGCTAGGGATGCGATTTGAGCCTGGAGGCCCTTAAGGACTTCGGCATCTAGGAAGAACCTCCTTGGATTTCTCCGTCTTTGGCTGCTCATTGTTGAAGTGTTCATCCTCATCGTGATTGCTCCCGGCGTCATTGTTATTCCGGTTATTGAGGAGTTGAGCGAGCATCTGTTGAATATTGTCCAGAGCCTCTTGCTGGGTTCTGGAAGTTTGCTCCTGAGCTTCCAGGCGCCGACGAAGATCGTCGTTGACGTTATCAGCCATATTGACTGATGCTCTGTTTGTTCGCACGAGCTAACTGTCGTCGAAGAGGCATACCCACTATCTTCATCTTCCTCGTCCGATGATTGGAGTGATCTCTTGGGTTCTGTGATGCTAGGGCCGTCGAGGAAGAAGGCTGTTCATAATTGTAGGGTATCGCCACCCTGGATCTGGTGTTTCGGAAAACACCTTCCTCATGCACCAAGACTTCGCCTAAGCCTGGCTGTAGTCTGGATCTGGGGAGCTATAGGGGTGTTCGTCAGATGTTTGTCTTCCCCTGCGCAGCTCTCGTCCTCTCCCAGTCATGTTGACGGATGCGGAGGAGAGATCTCGCAAGATACTCCTTCTGCGATGCTTCATCGGGGTTTGTACCGATAGTCGATCAAAAACTGACCGTCGTCTTGGAGGCGTGGCGGAGATTGGTCCCCAGCCGGCAATGGGCCGAGTGGAGTGTCAGCAGTTGACATCCCATTTGTTGACAACAGGGGGAAGAGGTTTGTCTCTCCGTCAATAATTTCCTCAAATCAGACCCGGTCGGGTCTCTGCAATCGAGCGCAAAGGCTCTTTTGGATCGCACATGGGATGATGTCCTGCTTCTTTTATCCCTGCAGATGGGATTAGCACTGGATAGTGCTTTGGTTCTAGCTTCGTCAAC
The DNA here is from genome assembly GCA_038442645.1 of Agave tequilana. Lineage (NCBI taxonomy): Eukaryota > Viridiplantae > Streptophyta > Magnoliopsida > Asparagales > Asparagaceae > Agave > Agave tequilana. The sequence goes on along the minus strand of JAVJIF010008170.1, from coordinate 600 downwards.
AGGCGTGAACTTAGTGCTTGACGCACTGAAAAGCGGAGCACGCTGTGGTGCTTTACCCTATGCTGCTGCGAAGGTAATTAGCCTTAGATGGTACCTCGGCTTCAGCTTCACGATCATGAGCCCTGCGCGTACGCTGTGGTGGGTAGCTTTGCTCATGAGAACGGGGCCGACGCGAGGCATTGCTGCTCTTAAATTGGACGACGGTATGATTGCCGTCGTAACTTTATAATTGGGCAGACAGGCATCTTGCCTTTTTCTTCGCGAGAGAGGCGCGGTTTAGGCGTAGCTACGCCTGAAGCTTCAGTTGAAGACTTCTGTTTAGGCTTCATATCCGCCTTGGCAGAGGAGGCTAGATTCGCAAGGAATCTGATTAGCAGCCACACGAGGCTGAGGAGTGTTGGAGAATTCTACTTCCGGTTTCTGATTTGAAACCTTAGTTGTGGAAACCCTCCTATGCTTCCGCACTCGAAGCATTGGGCCACCCCCAGAGAGGACTTCTCAAATCTTCCTTGATCGAACTGAACCACCAAGTTCTCATAAGTAAAGGAATCAGACTGCGGGCGTGCTTCCTTGTTGCACCAGAGGACCGCAGCAGGTTCG